>JAHPZR010009257.1:0-20000 GCA_019787425.1 Platygyra sinensis | reverse complement strand
ACACTACAGCACTTCAAACGTTGTCTGAAGAGAAGCCTTGTCTCAAACCTTTTTGTGACTTAATTGTTCTACTTTTGTTTGTTTTTTTGTTTTTTTATTTTATTAATTATTTTTAATTAATAATTGATCAGTTTGATTATGCCATTTTACTTACTAATTAATTAGTTGATTGATTTACTTGTATATATAGTATTAATTATCTCTTTATTCTGAAAAGCCCATTTGGGACGAATAAAGTATGTATGTATGTATGTATGTATGTATGTATGTATGTATGTATGTATGTATGTATGTATGTATGTATGTATGTATGTATGTATGTATGCATGCATGTATGTATGTATGTATGTATGTATGTATGTATGTACATGTAAAAGCTCTTCTTTAAATGAAACTTTTACTTTTGTGGGAAATTGTAATTGTTATGATTAATTGGTAACAGGACATCGTGTCGTCCAATTCATAATTGTAATTGAACTGAGTGGGGTGCAACTTGGTCTAAATCACAAGTATGATTTCAGACCAAAATTACACGATCCGAAGTTCAATTACCATTATCAATTGGATGACATTTATTGGCTATTTTGTTTTACTGTCCCAGTCTCATTGGCTGAGAAAAAGATGCCATTTATAGCAAAAGATAGTGCGATTCCAGAATAAATCGCATCGCTGAAAGCCAATCACATTGCAAGGATTTAATAAAGTCTATAATCATACTAGTGATTAACAAATCGGACGCTTCGCGGTTGTCCGATTTTGTTAGTCACTCGCATGATTACAGACCGAAAATGACTCCACTCAGTCCTATATTACCATTATTAATCGCACGAATAATTTCAAAACCGGATAAAGTGAGAAGCACGAGGCTGATTTTAAAACACGGGCACGAATACTCCCTGAATTGTTCGACACGATTATCTAGAACAAATTTTGAAATTAAAAATGTCTTTTGGGAAGCAAAAACATCTGTAGTGCTATTGTTAAGTGTTGAAAAAACCAATCAGCGCGTGTATTTTCTTAGGGCTGTTTTCTAATTTGTTTTAATTGAAGATTGATATCTGTCGTTGTTTTCCAAACTCGATAAATTAAAAGAAAAACGCTTTGTAATTATGTTACCATGAAATCCGTGGAAGACTGCTTGTACATTAACCTTCTTTGGAAACATATAATAATGACTTTATTAATGTCTCAGTCAAAATCTAGCAGTGTGGATTCCACACTGCTAATAATAGGGGACACCTAACTATCTAAATTATCTAAAAGATACAAAAACGAATCAATAAAAACTTAACATTATCAGTCCAAAGTGAACAAAACCTAATCAGATACAAGATGGCTACAGAGCAGTGAATAACGTGAATATCTTACGGTGCAGTAATCCGTCTCTCATTTCCACAGCTTGTCGCTAAAATCAGACGACCCTTCACTTTTTCAGTCCAGTGCTCGTTAGCGCTGGCGGAAATTAGGCTCTGATGCGATAATTTTGGTTAATCCTTTTCTCCTAAACATGATGTAGCAAGAAACAACAGATTAGGGTGGTGCCATCTCAAGCGTATTGTCCAAAACGTGCTTGTTGAATGTGCGAAGTTGCGAGGAGACTTAAACGAATGCCCCTCTCGCCTCTAGTCCATTTAACTTATTATGCAAAACAACTCTCCTGGATATTGGCAATTCATATTCTTGGTGGTCGCCATTAGGTTTCTTAAATGAAGCTATAGAGGTTTTGCGCGGCGGCCATGTTGCATGCCAGCTGGAGCAAGAAGAACATTTTTTTCCCATAAGAAAAAGAATCTATTGTTACTGCAATGCAACATGGTAGCTGTGCAAAACCTCTATTCAGTTAAGTTTAATGAGGCAGATCAAAATCCAAACTTGAAATGTATGCCTCCCTTGTGCTCATGGACGGAAACTCTCGACGTGCTTTGAAAATTGTTTATTGTGAATATGCGTCAAGGGTCATCTTTACGTTGACCGCATCATGTCCCATTTTTTTATGAAATGATAATTGTGAATTAATTCCTAGTTCCTCTCTCAGTTTGCGTCAGACGTGGAAATAGCTACGAACTAATTCTCGTTTTGCGTACTGCATGATTGTCTTCTTTCCATTGTCTGATCTGCTTGAGTGCTACAATTGTTGCTCTCAATTTGCACTTGAATCAGAAAAAGAAACAATGAAAATTTTAATTTTGTTTCACTTCACTCCGCGGACTAGCTATTGCTGAATTCAGTCCCTATGCTCACCCGGCGTTATTTACAGGTTAACGCACTCAGCGAGTGAATTATCGGGATTTACCTGCACGAGTTCACTAACAATGAACGAGAAATTTCAATACCGCACGAGGCCGCCGAGTGCGGTATTGAAAATTTCGAGTTCATTGTTAGTGAACGAGTGCAGGTAAATCCCGATAATTTACGAGCAATGAGTGCGTTAACAATTTTATTATTCAAATTGAATACACTGCAAAAAAAAATCGTTAAACTTTGAGTCAGCTGAAGCCATGGTGTAATGACAGTGGTGTATAGAATTTACACCACGGCTATTACACCACGATAATGACGTCAAGGAGGTTGTTTCGTCTCAACCCAGTGTCACGTGGCACAAATCAACCAACCAGAGAATCGGAATTCGTACAGTGTATGAAAGTTGAATAATAATTAACGCTATACAATAAAATATTAATAATCGTGTTTTAAATGTGAATCTAAGTAGAACAGAAACCTTCAGTTTAAAGTTTAAGCAGTATGTGGCCAACAAAACCGGACAATTCCATTCAGTAACTTCTGAATCTTCTCCTAATTATCTAGATCCTTCCGCACTGGCGGCTATATATATATGCAGCAATTTACCGCGTTCTTGCACTTTATTAAAACGATTCAGCTTGAATTTTCCGTAACCATGGACACATTGACAACCATTCCTCCAAGTTTTACAGTTAGTTTGAAAATGTCTGAATTCCTGGTTAGCATTTTTTTTGACTGAAGAACGTACTGAATTAACCCTAAGTAATTTCAGTTTTAATTGCAGCAAAACAACGGCATTAAAAAATTGTCCCTAGTAGTGTCTCAAATATATCTGCAGGCGAGTTATTGCAAGATAAATAAAGATCAAACTTCAGTTATTTGATAATCACATTCATGACCGAACTGGTCGCCGTGGTCACGTAGTCTTCAGTGTCCAGTGGCGTGTGGAGGAACCGGTTATTATAGAACAACTCAAAGAAAGACGCCGGAAATCAGAAATATCATCGAAGTACTATTCCTGACAGTTATACGTCAAGAAATTTCAGTACAGTAGCAACCAGATTTAAAGCCAGATCAGAGAATAGCCTTGCCTCGAACCACTGGATTGGTTGTCCTGATCTTGTAAGTACATGTAGAGATAATTTCTCCCAGCATGCACTCCATGTATCGATTTAATCTCTACCTCTCTTGAACGGTGGTTAACGTTTAAAAGATGAGTCCCGGTTAATTGCAAGATTTTTTCAGAGACCAACAAGCTGCAAGCATTTCGGAAAAATGAGGGCAAGGGAACGGTTATCGTGTGCAGTTGGAAATGTGTTCAATGACATATATACACAACTTTTATTCTCATTCGAAATCGTATTCTTCATGAAAGTGCTGGAACTTTCAGCTTCACAAGCAGGGCTATTAGTGCTCATTGGAGAAATATCAGAAGCCTTAATTTCCCTGATAACTGGGTATCTTGGCGACTATATCAGTGTTCCATTCCTATCGAACAAAATCGGCAGGCGAAAATCCTGGCATCTCCTTGCAACATTTGTAATGGCAATCAGCATCCCTCTATTGTTCAACAAGTGCTTTTTGTGTGATGGAAGAGATCAAAAATGGCTTCCACTTGTCTACTTTGGTTTCTTCTCGGCGCTGGTTAACATTTGCTTTAACATGGTGGAGATAAATCACTTGGCATTTGTCACCAATGTGGCTGAAAAAGTATCGGAATTTACAGCCCTTATCGCCATCAGGTTTGTGTCAAACAACTTTTAAAAACTTTGGTTTTATAATTGTGTCAGATGCTACATTACAAGCGTCGCATTTAAAATCACTGTGCAGAATCATTTGGTTTTTCAATTGTGCTTAGTGACCTTGAAATCTATTTCATCGGCTGAAAGTACATACATCACGGTACAATTTGTTTTGTAGTGAACTCGTTAATACTCTTGTGGTAGCCGAGAACCCAGAGCCTAATGACAGCCCTTTAGCACCAGGAAAATTAAATTCGTGAATATAACCATATTCATGCATCACTAACAGTGGATACTTTTCTTTACGGATACTTTCAAAATACGAACCCCTCTATATTACGGACAGTTCAATTTGTCCGATGAAAATCTAGAATTCATAGCGTCTTCACCTCTATATAATATGGACAACTCTATGATACAGACGCTGTGCTCTTACTAGCTGATTGCCACTGGAAGTTTGGCGGCTTTTAGGAAAATGATACGCAATAAGGATGTGACATCGATTGTTGAAGGATGTGGGAGTGAATGCCGCTTATGCTTGGGTTAATCGCGCGTGTTAAAGCTATGCATATTGATTTATATTTTAGCATGTTTGTATAAAGTTGTATTCAGTAATATTTAGTACGTAGTAGTACTTGAATAGTGTACATTTTAGGCTTTTTATATATGTTTTATTATAGTTAAATTAGTTTTAACTGCGTCCTCAATTAGTGCCAAGAAGAACTAGAACGCTTAGACAGTAATAGAGGTTATGTATGTATGACTGTAGTCAAGTTGAATGTGAATATGCAACAGACAAGGTCTATTCAAGTAAAGAATGCTCACCGAAGCAAAAAAGGTAGACTGAGTAAACCATGCAAATTTCTGCACGGCGGCAACTTAGCTAATCATTTTCAGGCGTTCAAAGTGCTGTTGTATGTACAATGCACCTCTTTTGATGTTTAATCAGTCTCTTTTCTTTTGATCTGTTAATTAGGACAATGTTTAGCTTCTTAAGCGGTGTTTATGTTTATGTCATCGCGTGGGCTCTTCTTGGACAAGACAGTGGAGATAGCCTGGGGCCTACACACCTAAAAGATTTTGCGGTTAGTAAAATAAAGGGCCACGAAAGCATAACTTTATCATTTTTTGAAAAATTCATCCGTTTTGAGCGTGCTATTGTCAGAATTAACAATGACGCTGAGAGTCTAGTGCACTCAGAAGTGTAAGAGTCAAGATGCGGGCTTCACTTTTATTGCGTAACCCTCCCAACTTGTGTTTGCCAGTCAAGTTTATTTTGTCCGACGTCAACGTTACACTCAGAGCGTTAAGAAATGATCCGCCCTGGTCAATTATGAATAGTCTTCTTGAGTTCTCACGCTTATCATGTAATTCCTTCAAGTTCTAGTAGTGGTTACCTTTCGGCCTTTGAATTTGTCGCTATTTGCACCTCCTTGATCTCTTTATCACAGTATCTCTCTTGGATTGCAACTGGAACAGGAGTCCTTTTCGCAACCATTTTCTACATTGGAACAAAAGAACCTCGCAAGACACGTCAACGAAAATCTAGTGCATATATTGATATGGTACGTAATGACAGCCTTACAAGATTATCAATTATCTTCCAGTTCATCAAGATGAATTTTTATACCTCCCAACTCAAATGAGTTTTTCGATTGGAGGAGAACTCGTCTCTAACTCCCTAGGGCGAACAAAACTCACTAACTCCCTAGGGAAACAACAGCATGAACTTTCAACTCGCACGTGATCAGGTCGTGCTTCTTGAAACCGCGCCAAATTTGTGAGCCAGCCGGAGTAAAGCAAACTATTTCTTCGTAGTCTTTTTTAGTTTTGAGTTGAGAGGTATAACGAAACAGTGACCTGTAGGTCTTAGGGTAACAAAACTCACTGTTTCCCTTGGGGCCAGTCATAAAGAGCTTATTAACCAACTGAACCAAATTTGAAAAAGCTGCGCCGACGTTTTAACATGCAAATAAAAAAAGCACGGGTTCATTGTGAAAGGTGCAGTAGCTTAATGCTGATTGCGTTCAAATCCCAATTGAGCCGGCGATGGTTGTTGGAGCCTTTCGGGTCATTTAATTGCGTGGAATTGGTTTTAGGCAAAGCTCTTTACTCTCACATTTAGGGCCTCTTCATATAAACCCAGTAACCGGGCTGGCTCGGTTACCGGGACGAATTCTGTGGTGTGTTTAAATGGGAAATTTTAGCCCGATCGACCGGGATGAATTCAAGATACGCAACCAAAATGGCGGAACATAAACTTGTATTGTCCGCGGCTCTCATAGCTTTGTGGACTCTTTGTGGAAACTTTAGTAATAAAGCTAATTCGCATACTTCTAAAGTGGAAATACATACAAGACCAAAATTATGCCATTTTGGCCGCTATAGGAACTGCCAAAAAATACTCCTGCGGTATAAGACACTTGGCCTGATGTTACAGTCTTTTCCTAACGCTAGGATATGCCTTACAATCCGACGCCATATGGCCTTTTTTAGCTACCTACATCAGATTTAGAATGTGCCTCAGTATAAAAATAGTTTTGGTCCTATGTTAAGCCTATGAACGCGTTTTGACGACATTAATACTGAGCTTCAGATTTCATTGTTTTTAGAATGTTGGCGGATTATTCATGGTACCGTTTGAAAAGGAAAATCAAAGTAAGTCTAAACATAATGGTAGTAACGTGTCAACATTGATTTCAAGCGTTACTTTATGTTTTCCCACCAAACTTTATTTACACGTTATCCAGGAAAACTATTGGCCCTTCAAGTTTATGACGTAACGGACCACACTACTCTATCTAAATTGTGCGACTTTTGTTTCAAATATTTGCTTGGAGGTTTTTTTTAAATTTTGGCAAGTTTTGTCTCGTGAAAGGTGAATTGATCAACATGACATGAGCGTCGGTCAAAGGCAAAATCTGAGTCCTGATATAGGTATTGAACCCATAGCCTCCCGAACACGGCGCGGGCACTCTATCCACTGAGCTACGAGAACTAATGGAGAGCAAAGTCATTTAACTAAGTTCTTAATGAGAGGTGTCCTGCATACTGCTAGGATCAGCACTGTCGAAGTCATCGTGAGTGATGATAAATGAATGAAGATTGTGAATTTTGAGCATGATAATGACTTGAAATGTGAAAAATGAATTGATCAACATGACTCGAGTGTGGGACAAAGAAAGTCTGAACTCAGATTATCTTATGTTCTCTTTTTTGAAACTAAGCATGAATAAGGACTGCTACGATACTGAGATGAAAGAGAAATAACACCACCTCCGGTCACTATCTCATTAGTTGCAAAAAAGGAAGAAAGAGAAAGATCCTCGACGAAAACAGTCGCCAACTTGTTACAGCCAGAATACCGTGGCAAGCTAGAATAATACGGGTTCTACTAAGAGAGGATAAATAGTAAGAGAGTTAACCCTCATCTACAGGGTGTTTCAAAAGTTCGTCAGGGACACTTTTTTATACAAATAAATGATTCTTTTAGGAATTCGATATTTATGAATGTTTTCCAGTTTTATGTCCATTGTTCCCTTTGACATACACCTCCACACTGTTAAGGAACCGTCGGTGATATCGACTTCACGATCGGCAGTTTTTGTCTCCCGTAAAAACACGCGACTCATGGGCCATGCTCACACGTTCCTTTGCCGTTCTTCTTAGTAAACTCGGAGAGTAAAACCGTTTTGTAGTATGTTTCTCCAGGCTTGCCGTAACCTTCATTTTACTGAGTACTCCCATCATCTTAGGGATGATAGTAAAATTGCTGCCTGTGCTCTTAAATAAACCGCCTTTTAGGGCTCATTATTGCAATTATATCAAGACGTTGAAAATCTAGTTGCTACTGAAAACAGACAAAAATGACGGGAAAGTATAGTACAGAAACACACACGATACAAATTCGCACCATTAGGCGGGAAAATATTTATTTCAAGGAGTTTTTTTTTTATCCGACTCATAGAACAGTTCTAAAAATTGATAAAAAATAGAATTTTTTTATGTCTGTAAGACAATGGAGGGAAATATAAAAAAATCTGGATGAAGTATAGACTTTTTAAAATGTCCACGAACTTTTGAAACACCCTGTATATAGTAGTTATCCATAAGGTAAATCCACGTTTAGGTATATTTAGACCCCTCCTTGCTTCAGAAATTACAAAAGGGTCAAGAAATAGTCCATCCTGCATGTGATGTCAATTTGACTCACCTAGACAGCCTGCGAAATGTGCGTAGTAACGTACCGGCTTAGGGAGAACTGGATGCCATATCTAAAAATATCTTCAGAGGGCTTCACTTGAGGATAAGGTCTATATGAGGGATTAATTAACTCTTTACCTTTTATCCTCTCTTGGTTCTGTTTATGTGATACATATTGGCCAACAAAGGTTGAAACGACAATAAGATCAAACAGAGTAAAAATAACAAACAAACTGCGGTTATAAACATAACGAGACAACGCATGTTGTAAAATCTTTTATTTATGAACTTGACGTTTCGTATGCTCCAACTCCAACATACATGTTCAGAAGTAACGGTTACCAAAAATGCAATTAAATTTAAACACGAAGATTAATACCAAATAAGGAAAGAAATGACGTCACGCCAGCCACAGTGGTGTCTTAATGAGTGGCCGTGTTGGTGTCCTAAACAAACCGCGTGCGCCGGTAGAACTCTTTTCTTATGTAAACGCTTTGTTTTGGTCCAATAAATTTGCGTGACTTTTGCCCACGTGACTGAAAACGCTTCATGGGAGTAACAAAGTCCATGTTATTATTAACACTGACACTGCTCACACATCTTACCCGTTTTCTTTATTGCTGATTTTCCTGTTAGAGTTTGGGGAAACTATGAACAGAGATTCATCATCATCATCTTGTCCTTTTCCCTCTGAGGGAAATATGGCCTTAACAGAGGTTAATGAATACAATATTTTTGTTCTTCTTTTTTTGTTCTTTTCCTAGAAGACTCAAGAAAAACCAGTCTTGTTCATTCAATTGTTGACATGTTTGTGACTTCGTCGAATGAAAAACCATACCAGGAGGAGAAAGGACATCAAGATACAGAAGATCATGAAAATCGTCAGAGGAAAAGAAGCCTGCTCCAAAACTTTGTTGAAGTTTTATTTTATGACGAAGAAGTCGAGATTGATCAAAGTCCATCACAAAGTGAGACTGATAAATCATCTCAAGAAGGTCCACAAAGCGAGGACAGAAGAAAACAAATGGTTCAAAAACTACAGAAGTTAGACCGTGATCGTAAGAAAAGCTTACTGGTGCGTGTTATTGACGGACTCCTATCTAGATCAGATCACAGCCAACAAGAAGAGATGTCAACTGAGAGCATCGAAGATCACGTTGCAGTCGACATTGCAAACGATAAATATACAACTGGTGACAACTACTGTGGACAAGAAAGTCTCCAGGACATTCAAAGAGAAGACTACCGGGAAAACGACAAAGAAGTAGATTCAGTTGACAGCGGCAGAGAAACAGAAGTTGATGAAGAAGACAAGCCTACATGTTCAGCCAAATGCAGACAACGAAAAACCGGAATCGTGTCAGTTCCAAGTGAGGGACAACTAGGTCTTTTCAACCTTGGTTTTGAACATGAAGGAAGTAAACAAATAGCGGAAGAATGCTCCAGTGATACTTCAGGCCTTCGAAGGCAAAAAAAGTCTGTGACTTTCGGCTTGTCGGAATTTCCTGTCTCGCCATTAAGAAACGGGGATGGGGAAAACAATGTCAAAGTTGATGCGTCCGATCAGAAGCTGTCGACCGTCACAAAAAGAAGTGAGGAAGAAGATAAAGAAACTGAATCTGTTGCAATTGAGAATGGCTGTAATCCCTCAGGTTCAGAAGATAAACAACATGAACTTACATCGCCAATTCATCCAGCTAAGAAAAGACGTCCTAAAACAATCAAACACTGGCTGAGAGATCTGAACTTGTATAAGGTTTGTGTAATTTTGTTTTTACAACAACTGAAAAAGGCGTTTCGACCAAATAACTTTTATTTCAAAAAAGGCCATTTATTAAGGTACTCAGTTTTGTTCGTGCTAAGCCAGTGCATGACAATAAATTAAGCAAGTGACCAATATTTATAGGTTATCTTGCGGTTGGTGCCGAGAGCGTGCGATTTTTATTCACTCGTTGCGTAAAACAAACTCACTCGCGCGGTGCTTTTTCGTTACAAGCGAACTAACCGGGAAATAACTTATTTAATTCAGTATTATATACATACCGAGATTCATAAGTGAACAGTTCTCAAAGGTAAACATATCTTTATTTTCTTTCAAAGGAAAACAACGCACGTTGAAGCCGCCTCTCAGTTGGAGAGTTCCACTGAAATGGACATCCTTAAATAAGACATCCTGAAAATACATCGAAATAGTTCTGCGGTTGTTCAAAGTTTGAAATACATACCGTTTCAGATCCCCTTGCTTTGACTGAAGCGCTCTCGGAGTTTGCTTGATCTGGACGCCTTTCATAAGGCAAAGTACGTAGTGTTTTTCTTCAAATGGCGCTCAAAGCTAGCGATGAGCGCCGGAATTAAGCTCGTCTTCCTTGTTGTCTTCTTTTATGCGAACCGTTATAAGGAACTCGCTGAGAAACTTGTTCAGCTCTTGAGGGGTCAATTCGTCCATTTATCTCGTACTGATGAATCTAGGTTCTGAAAACGGTCAGTATGATTTGAAGCCATCTTTCTAAAGAAAAATGGGCCTAAGCTCTTAGAAATGTACTATTTGTCAGTCAAGAGTGGCGGCGAGCGAGCGACACGGTTTTGTTCACTAGTGAAAATAATGATATAGCCAATCAGAGCCTCGATATGTCGTTTTTCACTAGTGAAAAAATAGTATAACCAATCAGTCGGCTTCTCTAGCGGGAAGAGACTATTTTTATCTCGATGCTTTTTGGTGCGTTAATCCCATTATGTATATATTTATTATTCATTCAAAATATCTCCTCGTTTCTGATTGGTTAAAGGCACATACAGGCATAATTCACCACAACCAGCTGCTGTTGACCAAATTTGGAAAGAACTTTGTCATATTGAACCGATGACGTCAAAACTGCAGCCTGCTGCACTGTAGGTTATTGAACCGTTGACCGAACAAAACCTGGGTACGAGGTTGTGTTATTTTTGGCGAGCAGAAAAACAAAGAGCGAAAATTGCGAAACTCCTTTAATAACGGGTAGATCGCTGTACATTTTACTCGTCCTTTGAAATTTGTCTCGCCCCACTGGCGCGCGCCAATCTGAAGCCGCAAGACTCATAATAGGAGACACTAAAATGTCAAAAAAGATATATTTATTGATATTGTTTCCAGGTAGCGATTATCTTCACATGTTCACGCCTTGTACGAAACACAGTTTACACATATTTACCACTGCTTCTCACAGAAAGACTACAATTTGGAAAGGTAAATATTGTACCAGTTTCTACCATTTTATTTCCTATATTGTACACCTGTCGTTTGGGACGGGCATTCGTCTAAGATAGATAGATAGATAGATAGATAGATAGATAGATAGATAGATAGATAGATAGATAGATAGATAGATTAATTTATATACACTTTGCAACTAAACGTTTCTACCAACAGCAGCTAGCAATTATCCGTTGTCTAAATGTAATATTTTCAACTTGCTTAAAATTCTGCTCCCTTTCTTTTATTTTCACTTTTTTTCCTTCCCCGCGTTTATGCCGATAGAAATAAACATCCGAAATGGTAAATTGAGTGCATTTTGACACATATTGAAAATGGATATGAATTAAAAATATATGACTTTGTGAGCATACTGCATTTGACAAGGTTGGCATAGAGACTAAATTAAACTTCCCAAAAGTGAATAAATCTGAGCAATCAGGGGGAAGAAATGCAACTCATTCCTTTTCTGGAATATTGTGCATGAAAATATAGATGAAACACCGAATAACAAAATTTTGCTTAACTTTCCCATTCAACAAATCAGAGCCCCTAGGTTAAAATCAAGCTATTCATTTTGATACATGAACATTACCGATATGTTTTATTTTTTCGTTTGCCCTCTAGGAAGCCATTGCCTATTTTCCATTGGTTCTTATGACGAGCGCAGCTCTCTCAAGCATTCTTTGCGAAAAAATCAACCGGAAGTTTGGAAGCAAGGTAATGGTATGACGTAAATATCTATTACAACTGGTTATTTCTCTCAAAAGCGGGACGTTGTCTGAAATTAAACATCCAGCTCCTGGCATGGCAGTAAGTGTATTACTACACCTGCGTGAAATGGTAGCCAATCACATCTCATTTACTCCATGGTATTTTACCCATCTTATTTTCCACTGATTCAATGAAGTGGTTTAGGGAGGGCGTGCCGAGGGAGGAAAATATGGAAGTCTTTTTTCATTTGAATCTCACAAGGCACAAAATCGTAGAGAAGTTGAGAGCAGCTGTCCTCGTAACAACAAATTGGGTTACTTGTCATTGAGGTTGTCTGGACAATATTAGTCAGCTCAAATGTGTGGTGTTAGTAAAGCTATTTAGATGATCTTGACAGGAGAGTAATACATACTGAAAAGAACTTAGTAACTGATCAAGAATATAATAAATACCCAACGACGGAGAAATTTATGAATTGGAATTGTTGCAGTCCAACAACGATATCTATCCTATAGACTTTTTTCTTTAACTCTACACTTTGTTTGCTCTTGTAGTGGAGTTACTTACTGGCAGCTTCCCTTGTGATTGGCGGTGTCGTTTGGAATTATTTTCAAACTCCCTCCACCAAACAAGTGACCTATGCACCGGTCATAATAATGGGATTTGGCATATCCGTTATGTACGTCATGGCATTGGCTTTCCTCACTGACCTGATAGGAGAAAACAAGGTTTGTGATTTGGGCAACCATGTTAATTTTGCAAACGTTTTGATTTTAACAAAGTATTTTGTATTGCCATCATTTTTGCTATCACTGCTGCTCGTGTTAAGTGAGAGCAGAGGTAGCGCAGTGGTGGAATCGCTCGCCTCCCGCTTTTGTGACCCGGCTTCGATTCCGGCCCGGTGCCCGGTGTATTTGGGGGAGGGTATATGGCAGCATCTTTACGGCGATGCGGATGCTTCTGCCAGCAACTGGTAGATGTCCGAGCATAACTGGTCCACATATACGCAGGTATGGCTCCTAATTGTCACCCTAGACATGGTGTCGGACACACCCCGGACAACGGCAGCTACCTTCCGGTTAAACTACGTGCGGGTAGCCAAATTCCGTCGGTGAAAAGAACATCTTCTCATATTCTGTCTCCCCTGGTTAGACAAAACCCACTTCCACCATAAAACATCGTAGTCTTGCAGGGGCAGTGTGTGGGGCTCTGATTTAGCCAGCCACCCCTCCCCCCCGTATTCAGTGAATTTAACTGCTTACAGAAATGTTCAATGTTGCTACCACCATCACCGTGCCAGCGTAGGTACAGGAGGAGGTGGTAGATTTCGTTCAATCACCGGATCGTTTCAGAAGGGGACAAAGAATAATACTGCGACCAATAGACAAGTTGCTTCCTGTAAAATAACAGACTAGACTAGCCATATCTGGGTGGAGTTTTTTGCTGGTTCTCCCCTTTCTCTGAGGGTTTTTCTCCAGGTTCTCCGGTTTCCTTCCTCCACGAGAAACTAACATTTCTAAATTCCATTTCGACCAGAATAGAGGCTGTGATGGCCGATAAATAAGAGTTTGTATGATAAGAATTTTATATATAGTTGGAATCGAGCATATACCTCGGAGAGGTTGTTTTTACTTCTTGATATTCGAGTTAAGTATGGCTTGTGGCCACAAGCATTTTCTCGATGATTAATCAATAACATCAATAACCAGATATATACAGTCAATCGATGAAAATTTTGCGGCCCATCTCTCTTACAGGACAGCAGTGGTCTAGTGATTTCTATTATAACTGTAATCGCTAGAGTCTCAAGCGGTAGCTTAGTGATCGGCATACAAAGCTTCTACCCGGAAAAAGAGTAAGTACATCTATCTATCAGATTTTTTCTTTGTCCCTCGCTCTTGTCATGTAGATCAGTTTACTTTTCAAATTTCACACATCTATTTACTCACATACCAACCCACCCACTCACACATACCTTCCTCTTTCCCGCCCTGCCTCCCTCCTTCTCCCCCTCCCTCCCTGACCTTCTTTCCTCCCTTTCTTCCTCCATCATTCCGTCCGTCTGTCCGTCCGAATCCATCCATTCACACACTCACCCAAGCCTAACCCAACCCAACGAATCGTAATATCTATAGCATTCAGAAGTCTTAGCTTCTCTGTATCAAATGCAGTAACAGTCTGATATAAAGGAATGCAAAAATATCTGAATAAGAAAGTTGAAAAAACCTCTTTGAAACTTAAACGGCAGGTAATTGAAGAGTGTGTTTAAGATACGTACAGGCTCACCTTAAACGTTCACGAGTCAGCTTTACTCACTTTGTAGCCGAAAAAAATGATAATAGAGGTCAGAATAAGGTATTGCGGCATTTCCAAATTTCGCACCGTAAATGTATTGTCAAGGGATTGGGGGTAATAGCGTGGTGGTGGAGGGGGATATCATAAGAGAGCTCTTGTATCTTAAAATTAGTTGAGTTTATACTTGAAAGAGACGTGTTTCAAACATTTTACATAAGAGGAGGGCGCAAAACACTCTGGCGTGCAACACAAGTTTTCATGTTGTTCAGCCATGAGAAAGAGTACCGCACGCCCCTGAACATACTCGAACAGCACTGAGTACATGGAAAGCTTTACGAAAGTGTGCTTATTCTCGTAATGAGTACATCTTTTTGGTAAATGTGGTACAATTGTTAATCTCAATATAAGCCCATAGACATGTATTTCGCCGGAGCTAATTTCCGTTTCGTCAACGGTCGATGCCATAATTGGTAACCAAGCCTTTCAGAATAGACGATACCTTGCCTGCTTTAGTTCAATTCTGGACAAGGTAGAAACTGGTCATAACTTGTTGACTGAGTTAAGCGCACTCACCAAATGCTTAATTGTTCATATTCACACTGGTTTACTTGCAGTCAGCTTTTATTTGTTGGTTGGGACAGCTCTATCTTTAATATTCAAGAAAGTCACCTTTTAAAATTAAATTTTGCGGAAATTTGGCGGATCAACCTGGTAGAATAGTGTAAGAGAGATGTTAGGAAACAGAGGTTCCAGGTTCGATACTGGATGGTTATTTTCCGTTTTCTTTAATATAGTAGAGAAACATTTGCTGATTGTCAAAAAAATTTCTAAGTGTCGCGAAAATGGCATCGACCGTTTACGAAATGGACAACTGCTTCGCTGGATAGGATATGATTTAGGAGATTATTTTCGTCTATTAAAAGAATTGTAAAGGATAAAAACAAACTGTAGCTTCGTAACTGATTGTTGACAAGGATTTCTTGCATTGTAAGCTACCTTTTTATTCATTTCTCTCTCTCTTATAGTAGCTCGAACTCAAATGAGGCGATTAGCCATTATGTACAACACGTCTTTGTAATGGTGCCTGGGATATTAACACTGGTTGGATCCCTGCTGGTTTTATCCCTACAACCTTCAGTGTTGGCTTGCAAGACTAAAGGTTGGTCTTTAAAAAGAAAGAAAATTGTAGTGCAATATTACTTGCAGATCAGAATAAACATAGCAAGGTCAGCTACCCACAAAATAGAATCTATATTCTACAATGGGGTGACTTGGTGGCCTGATGGTTATTGCCTTGTGCTCTAAATCGAGTGGTCAGTTTTGAAGCTGGCCGTGCATGGCCATTGTGTTGTGTTCTTGGGCAAGACACGTGACTGTCACAGTACCTCTCTGCACTCAAGTCTATAAATGGGTACCAGTTGCTGTATAACCCTGCGTTGGGCTAGCATCCCATCAAGAGAGGAGCCAGTTTAGAAATACTTGTATCCGCTGCATGGTACGGATATTAGAGATGCGCGCTGGGCCTCTAGGCCACTAGGCTAAAAACGCTTACCTTTTACCTCACCATTCTAATATAGAGTAATCAAATAAAACTCCAAATCGAAATCATGCCCCACCGATGAAAGCAAATCCTTTTTTTCCAGTTTAAGGTTGTCAGTATAGTTAAGAGCAAAAGGCTCAATTGAAGGTTTGGAACTTCTTCACGGCTTTTAGAAATGCAATAGCGCCTCGAAAGCTAAGCCGAGAACAAACTTTCTACGTCCTTAGCCTCTAATCTTTCTATTTGAAGTTAGTGTTGGCAAATATTTAGTTATTGCTGGAGAAATTGACTGCAGAATAACATCTACAAGTTTCAAATTCTATCACAAAAGATAACTTTCTTCTAAACATTCGAGCAGGTCATCCAATCAGTCTCTTCTGGTTGTCCCGAGGTCTATTCAAAAGTCTTATGGTGATAGAGCTTTCGCAGTGGCACGGTTGTGGAATGCTCTGCCCATTCATATGAGACAGCCTGGTTTTTCTTTAGCTACTTTTAAGAAATGTCTGAAGACCTATCTTTTTAAAAAAGCTTTTTTTTCAAATATTTTGTGATTTCATGTGATTTTTGTCTTAATTATCTTTTAATGTTTTTAATGTAGTCATTATTTCTTTAATACAGTATTGTAAAGCGCCATAGAGCAGTTAGGATATGGCGCTATATAAATATAGTTTTTAATATTATTATTATTATTATTATTATTATTATTAATTAAGTTACAAAGAAACCTAATGGCATGGTAACATTTTGAATACAGTTAAGAAGAACTTGTCGAGCTTAGCTTTTAGCTCAGTCTCGAGCTGACGCCGCGAGAGAACTTGAACCTAAAGTTATTCATAGTTCAATGAAAACAGACATTTCTGGCCAGTTAAGCAAACAATAACACGCTCTTGTGACATTATCTTTCTCGAGAATGCTTGAGAATTCAATCACGGGGTCACTTACAGAAATGAACTAAAGTGAGTTGTTTAAAATAGTGTTCCAAAAGTTACCGTGCTATATGAGTTGATTTTTAGTAAATAATAGCCCTTTTCACGGTTAATTTTTCTCATTTGCATTACAATGTAATCAACGTGAATGCGAGGCAATTTCGGGCTAAAAGTGCGAAATAGCCCGAAATTGCCTCGCATACATGTTAGATTTTATTGTAATGCAAATGAGGAAAGCTAACCGTAAAAAGGGCTATTGTTGCACTTATTGCTCGAACTTTGAATGAAATCGGTCTTGAGCTTCCTTCCTTCATGATACTAACTAATGTTCATTAAGCGATAAACCACTGAACGTTTACCTCACAGCGATGTCTCTGCTTGCTGTTTGCTTTTATAGAACTAAAGGAGGAGACGGAAGATCAGGGAGACGAAGACAAATCTTCAGCCGACGAGGTTACTCCGCACGTTTCATCCAATCACACGGCAACACCAAATGTTTCACAAGATGTCAGCCAAAATGCTACCATGGTTTTGATGCATTCTTGTCCACAGGACACCAAACTTTAGACTTCTTTGGGTCGCATAATTTTCGTGGCTGATATATTTACCCGTGACTTTCACGAGTTATTTTGACAGTCATTGTGAATAATTATCTCATATCCAGTCCGCACTGTGCACTCTCGATCGTTTGTTTGCGTTTTTTGTTTCCTTTCGTGTAAAGACATCACAAAAATGAAACATTTCGCAACTAATCATATGAAGAAAATTCAACGTTTCAAAACAACCGCCATCATGGATGCGAAGGGGTCGAAGCTTTATGCTTCGTTCTTTCTCTTAATATCACTCATGATGAAACAAGTTCACGGCAGCTGCAAAAATAAATGAAGCTGTTGGAAAAAGATAATTGAAAGGCCTCAAAGATAAGGTATGTGGTTCGTAACGAATAACATTGATTCGCATCCATCGAGTGAGAGCTTATGATGTTTATAAACATCAGGGCACTGAGACTGCTTAGTACGAACTGGAACGCACCTTTAAGGTAAAAGTTCTAAATCAGCAAAGGAGGAGAACCTTCAACAAAAACTACAATAGTAGGATGTGATTACTGATCTTGAAATCGCGTTGGATTTCGAATTCGAAATGGTTCGAAAGGCCACGTTTACCACTCCCATCCTTATCGACTGAGTTATTGAGGATTGGTTTCTTATGACGATGCAAGCTCATTTTACGTTCATATTATAAGGTAAAATGTTTTTCTACTTTATTTAACGACGCTCTGCTTGTTTCCTTGAATCAGATTATTACACAAATTCTTGGTCAACGTCGATGTATGTTACACGGAAATATATAGTAACTGAAGCAATTTTGTATGTTTCGCATTTTGCTTCTATCAGGATCGAACGGAAGTACGTGTCGCTATACATTTAACCTACAATAGGATTACACTTATAGCTATCACGAGGAAAACTTGTGGTACGACTTTCGTTTCAAATAATGTCCAAATTTGTCAAATTTCACATAGTTAGTAATTTAGTAGAAATATAGCATTTTGACATGCCTGATTTTGAGATAACTAAGACTATTAAGGCGGGCAGTAAGTTAGGTTTTGTATTGCAATAATTGGCTGAATAAAACAACCGAATTTTCAAATTGACTCTCTTGAATGAGATGATAAGGAGTTAAGAGTGACTTTCTGAGAATGTCGAGAATCGGAAGACACCGGCGAAAAATCGATTTTTCTTTTATTTCGCCAAAACATACCTTTGGGTGAACTTATTCAAGGAAAAATAGTTTAAAGTTCCAACGATTTATTTTGCGGCCAAAATTTAAGAAAGTTCGAAATTTGCATATAATGGCGGTTTTCGCAACTTCAAATCTTCAAATTTCACGCTTCTTTACGAAAACATCAGGGGCGTAAAAACAATCCTATGAAAACGAAACTCGGCACAATTGTTATTTCATTCTTATACTTTAAAATCGTGTAGTAAGTTTCTTGAAGTTTTGTTTACAGCTTTTTAACGAAGGGTATTTGTACAGCCGCCATTTGTGTCACTTGGCAAGGAACAAATAAGGGCCAACTTCGACTAGGATAAATGGCCTCTGGTATATATCATTTGGTCAAAATATTTATATTTTAGGAAACCTTGGTTATTGTTTTTTTCACCAGAAAAGTTCTAGCTCTGGGAATTAAAATGTTCCCCGTCAGTAAAATAAAATGTTACAGCATGTAAGCGAGTTCAACTTTATGCAAATCACGAGGTTGCTCTTTGGAAGTCAACGGTTTAAAACAGGAAACAACGACTCACCGTCATTTACGCTCCTTCTGCTGCTATAGAAATTATTTTAACTTCCCAGTGTCCTTTTGAGTTGTTCTGTAAAATATTTCCAGTGACACAGCGAGCATAAACGGCCATAATATTCGACAAGGTCGACAATGTTTACATTTCCTGTCGCACACGCAGATGTGGATCTTTTCATCGTCTTGCTTAGTCGAGAGTCCTTTAAAAATATGAGAATACACCCTTCAAAAGGAAGCAAATCAGTCTCTCATATCTGTATACTTCATGTCGACTTATGGGTAAATAAATCAGTCCCGTTCACTGCGGAATAAACAAGTCGAATGACCTTTGCGGTGTGAAAGGTCACATGTTAGGCCGTTATGTTACTTTCTCCCGGTTTCACATTACAAGGGTAACGCCATATTTCATAAGGTAAAAAAGGGAAAAGTCTGCATGAGAGCCAACTGTGGCCCACCAGGCCGGAGCTTATCCCGGTTTCTGTAGCATGAAGCGACTGGGAGTATTTCTACTCCCCCTGGATGGGATGCTAGTCCATCGCAGGGTTACCCCAGGCATTAAATTCGCCGTACCCATTTATACACCTGAGAGGAGAGAGGCACCGCGAGAGGACTCATTTCACATGGCATTTGGTTTTATTTAAAATGGTCTCAAATATATTTTATTTAGGAAGCAAAAGTAACAAATGATTAAATCACGAAATTAAGGCGGCACAGCACAAGTGTTTTTTTTTTCTGTCACAAGATGAACAAATCTGCAAGCATTGGCACATTTTCAAATGAAAGCCGGGGCGTATCCAGACCTTGAGCTAAG
>JAHPZR010009256.1:5000-19408 GCA_019787425.1 Platygyra sinensis | reverse complement strand
GGAGGAAAAATGAAAGTGAAGTGGTGGACAGCATAGCCTCTATTTCTTGTGTTATCTACAAACCACTGATTTAAGGTTGCGTTTAAATAATTATAATTAAACAACATATAGTCTTTGCTTTGTTTCGGATTTGTCTTGTTTTTCTTTTAATTTGTTTCCACTATTCTGAATAGTTATGCAAATATCGAACAGACTAAACATCAGTGCTTCACTTTGTTAATAAAGCGCTCTTAATCCTACATAGACTTTGGTAGAAACCGCGATGATCTTAATTTCAATTTCTCAAGCAGCATTCAAGCTATAGCTTTCAAACTTTTTGACTTTCCCTGACATTTTATACACTACAATTTACAGCGTTGAACAACGGTCGGGTTTGTGTATTTGCTTTTTCGGAAGCCTTTTGTTTCTTAGTTTCAAGTTTTGCTGAACAATAGCGAAAGTGAATGTAATTACATGTCGGCTCTTTTACGGACCCTATCTTTCATTGCTTTGTGCATTTAATATTCCGTTGCCTTTTTTCACACAAAAGTTAATTTTTCATTTCGCTATTCTTATGCAGCAACTGGTTAAGAAATGCCTTACCCATTTGTTAGTTTTCAGTTTATTTATAACCCCATCTAGCCTTCTTTTGGACCAATTTTCATTATTACTGTTATCATTGTTGTTTTTATTTTCCGTGGATGTTAGTAGGTGTCAAATTAACTTATTACGAAAAAAATAAATCCCTTTCCCCAAGAGGAGAGTGTCAGATTTCCGCTTTCCTGAAAAATTTAACAGTCAAACACGATTGAAATTGATTTTTTTCTCTCCCTTTCGAGTTAGAATGTTCGTTAGTATAAATACTCTTTTACCTTTAAGAAATTATATAATAAACTAAGCTGATCGAGATGTTTCTGTTACAAAAGCTCTACGGCTTGAAGTTAAAAAAAGCTCTACTTTGAGGTTAGTACACTGACCTGTGGTTGCAAGTGCGCCAGACTTAACCCAAATTCCCCAAACTATGGACACGAGCAACGAAATTTGCATCACAAATCTAAGTCCAGTGAATACGACAACCACTTGCTAAGTGACACCAATACTGCTTGTTCTGCTACACTTATCTTGTTTCCCGGCTTGTAGCTGCTATCAATTATGCAATAGTGCATGAATGCAGAACTAGGGGAACTGCATAGTTATGATGCAAATGGTGTATTGCATAGTGTGGATGCATAAAAAGTCATAAATCATAAAGAAGCCGTAATGACATTTTATTCTGTTTTGATTTCTTTCTGTTTGCGTTCAGACGCAAGAACTTTACCAAAAACTAGGCTCAATTTGTGTTGCTCACTGGGATACATGTTTTTGGACTCTCTGCTAAAGAGTACACAATGGGTCTGGAATTTTATAACACGCCCCAGCCGTTTGTATCAAAAATAATTCCTCTTTTAGCATGTACATTAGATCTAGTCGGGAAGAGCAGTTCTTGCCTAGATAAATCAGGTTGAAAAGAGCAATAATGATGTCAGCAATAGCAATGTCAGGGAAGTGACGGATTGCATCTCTTTGGCGGCTTCGTTTGTTATTTCACCCATTGTCTTTGTAATAAAATATCTGTTTCCATTCTTGAATCAATTGTTGATAGCAGCTTTTATAAGTAACATGTGTTAACGCGGGGATAAACGGATTAACTCCTTCACCAGTTGTTACTTTAGTTGCAGTAATCTCGAGAAGCCCCCCCCACCCACTCAAAAATAAAAAGCAAAAAACAAAAAACAAAAAAAAGAAAGAAAAAAGGTGAAAAGGTTGTTGTACAATCTCGATCAAACATAACCTCAGGCTAAGTCATTCGAAAAGAAAGGTGGGTCTTACTGGTCTCACCTTTTCAATACTATTATATATAAGTAGGCCTACTCTGGGACCTTAAATAGCCGCACATAAAAGCGACTCTAAGGGACGATTGAAGCAAAATTAGCAAAAAGACGTTGCGACTTGACGCGATTTAAGGCGACTGTAGGCTACTTAATATAAGGCGATTTTAGGCGACTTGAGGCCATTTTATTTCTCTTGCGTGAGTAAACATAAACTTAGCAACAGTCTCCCTTGTACTTTAAAATTATCTGGAGAATGTCGGATAATGTGTAATAACGTTCAATTGAATATCTCTGGAAAGAAAAGAGATATTGGAAAATAGTAAACAGCATTTTTCTTTTCGTACAGTCTACTTGTTTATGTTTTAAAATGGCTTAGATAGGGAAGTTGCGATCATAATGCCCCTTTAATATCTGTGAATGTTTTCCACCCATGAAATGGAGATGTGATCATTACATTTTTACTTGCACTTTAAGCAATTATTCTATAATTTAGCCCGAACAAAGTTTTCAGGGCTTCAACGGGATTCGACTATAGCCTGTGTTTGCGCAGCAGTACTCTGCCAACTAATCTATGAAAACCCAGATGTTGAGAGACCAATTTATCGAGTTCATTTTTATTCTTAAAGGTCAAATGGGTGACAAATTACTCCTCAATTGTGACGAGAAGTTACCGCATTTATTTAATTTTATATGTGAAATTACAAAAGTGCGATAACAACGTCTGGATCGAAATTTCCCCTCCCAAGTGAAACAATAAACAAATGAAAAGCACAATTATATATTGTAAGTCTGGTTTGTTACCCACGATATAAAGAGTCAATCAAATAGTATAGTGGTGAAATTGAGAATAATTTAACTCGCCATGAAATTATTTCCTAATATCAGTCGTCCGCCCATTCTCATAAATGTTATCCCTGGCCACTCTCCCTAAATACAGTTGCTCAATAGGTGCTTAATTGATTAATTACTCTCTGGAATATAGGAGAAGGAAAAGCTATGTATGATCAAAGAAAGTTTTCAAGGAGTTTGTCAAGTTTACAACGAGCACGTAGATGATCTCTTCAATATGCCGATGACATCATTAGACATGCACATGTCACTTGGCCACAGGAAAAATTATGACTCTCAGTTAGTGAAGTACCTGCCCCATGCTCGTACATTAATCTAACGAAGAAGCAAATACTCCGGTAAAAATGTAAATGCCATACGAATGTTTACGTGTATACTTTGTATCGCTGGGTGAATTTTTCTTAATGCACCAAGATATACCCCATGGTTTTAATGTATCTCTCGCCATTATCTCCGCTGTACTTTGCGACGTTTCCACACGTCGTAGAGTTATCTGGATGTCCTCCTGTTCCAAACCCTATTCTGGAATCGCACGTCAGGCAGTCATTTTCATTGTTTGAGACTATACCAATTCTGGCTCTACAATGACCACGGCAACACAAATTGAACCCTTCTTTATTACAGTATAACTGTAGAGAGGCCTGAGTACCAATCAGCGTTTTCCACATGTTTCGACCCAGTGAGGTGGCGCGGTGTTGCTCATCAGCAATTAACGAGTACAGAGAGATTGCAGTTTTTCTTAGGATAATAAAACTCATTTGTTGCTCAATCTTCATTCCGAGGCAAATCTTCGTAAAGGGTTTGCTCCAGTAGGTCGGTAACTTGGTCTCTTGTGTGTCAAACCCAGTCTCCCCTCCAGGAATATTGTATTTATTTCTATCCTTCCAGTACGCTGAGTCGTAATGAAAAGTACTCTAAGAAACAATAGAAGCAAATTATTTAACAAATAGATTCCATGTCATCGTGCGTCTGTTCAGTAATAGATCACAGATGACGTCAAAATGTGGTAAGACGAAGAAAGTGGCACACGAGGCGAGTGTGACACATTCATTTTGACGTCTTCTGTGATCTATTACTGAACAGACGCACGACAACTTGGAATCTGTTTGTTTTATATAATTTTAAAAAATACCACAGAAAAAGCTTTTTTTTTAATTTCAAAATCTTTCAACATAACTGGATAGCCGGCCTTTGCCCACTTTGGTAAACACGAAAAAGCCATTTGACGTAATCTGTTGTCTATACAAAATGAACCAATCTCACTGTTTGCTATGTGTAGCAAAGAGTTGTGATTGGTGCAGGAATATCACGCCACTCTAGTGTCGCTCCTTGTAGAATGAAAACTTACAGCTAAAGCTTAAAGAAAATGCTGGAAAAATAGCGACAGTTTTTGTCATCAGAGCAGCCCTGTGGGCTGAAAAGCTTAGATGTTCCCTTAAATATTGCAGGAGTTGCAAAAATACGCTGGGAAAACTTCTGGTTGCGGTTAACACTGAAGGTCATTCTATCAAGTTCGAGTTTTGAATAAAAGGAGCGTTAGCGACCGTGGAAATTTGTGTCCTCTGTGGTTGGAGATTGTTAAATCACTTTGATATAGTGTAGGAGACACCTTATAGCTGTATGTATGTATGTATGTATGTATGTATGTAAATCTTTATTTAAACACGGAAAATCATCAGTTAAGCTTAAGTTAAAAACTAAAACTAATTACAACTGCTTTACATGATTGCCGTGTGGGAATCCGATATATCAGCTACCTTCTTGATATTTCGCTTAAAATGCTCAACGGATGCAGCATTTTTTAAGTTTTTGGGCAAGTTATTCCATAGCATGGCCCCGCTGTAAGAGAAGCTTCGTTTCAAATAATTGGTGCTTGGTTTGGACAGGGTCAGCCTTCCCTCAGAGTTTCTTTCAGCTGTGATACAGTTGGCTGTGAGCTGTAGCGAATTAAACGGACTGGAAAATACGCGTCGATCGCCGGGGAAGCAAGATTATGTGTTCGCTTTAATCTATTTTATAAGCAATGTTTTGATATTTTAATCCTGATATGAATCTGTGTCAACAATTATTTTGAGACTGAGAATTGTTAAACTAAGTTAATGTCATAAACTTTTCATTTATCGGGCTTATTATATTCGAGACAAAACTTTGGTTTTCTTTATCTTGAAGTTAATTTGGAAATCAATTTTGTTTTTGATTTAATCTCGCTCGACTGCCGACTGAGACTACTCGGGTATCTTTTCTGAGTTACTGATTTCCTAAAAAATGAAACGGCTCTTTTTTTTTTCCTTTTCCTGCTTCTAGTACCTATCCAGTGCATCGACAGTTACTTGATGCATTCTATAAATTGTACTTTTTGGGGGTGGGAGTGACTTAATTCGGCATTTTATTTTTTTATTTATTTATTTATTTATTTTTTTTAAGAAAAAGAAAAGAAAATTAAGACATGTAAAAATAACTACGGAGAAAGGTAATAATAGGATATCGTTCTGACAAAGGCGTAATGTTACCTGACTGCTGTTAATACCCACATTTTCCACAACATTTGATTGACAATTACTTAGAGAACCTAATTTTATTTCATACTAAAAGAACAGTTACTACCTTATTGCCATTAATCTTCATGACCAGCGTCCATCCACCACCTCCACACGATCCAAGGTCAGCAGTCATGTGACAGTAGACAGGAAAGGTAGCTGATCCTAGTTTCAGGGGATAAGCTTTGTTACCTTCAGACCTGATAAACAACAAGAAGATTCAAGCAAACGTGGAGCAATTTAGCCTAAAAGATAGAAAAGATCGTGTTTGGAGTCGTTTGAGAAGAATTCATAGAATTTAATCAGAATTTTTGATGAACAC
This sequence comes from Platygyra sinensis, assembly GCA_019787425.1. Classification (NCBI taxonomy): domain Eukaryota; kingdom Metazoa; phylum Cnidaria; class Anthozoa; order Scleractinia; family Merulinidae; genus Platygyra; species Platygyra sinensis. Next base: position 13,850 of record JAHPZR010009256.1, on the reverse strand, counting down.
GGAGGCATGACATTTCCTAGTGTGGAAAAGGTGAAGAACACAAAAACTTTAGAATGTCTTGGTTAAGGTTGTTTAAATTTGATGAAAAAAAAAAAAAAGATCAATTGTGTGTTACTGAAAATAACTATTAAAGGTCTTATTCAAAATGGTTGCTATGACAGCAAGCCACAGCCTTTTGGGGTAGTGTTTTTGAGGCTACTGCTGCTTGGCAGCTGTAGCCATATTGCTATCATGTGCGTAAGTAAGTAGAGTGTCCAATTTTCGGATTGTGTTCGGAACTATTCGGTTTTCGTGACGGATAATCGAATAGAAATCTATCCGGTGTTCGGAATGAAAGAACACTCGAAATTCTGTGTTCTCTGGGTTTTGCTCGACTGGTAATCGAACATAGCAAAAATTGTAGTTGGAATCGCTTGACATTCCTAAACAAGGATCTACAGTTTTAAGAAGGACTGGAGGAGTTTTTCCATGTAGATTCTAGAATAACTTCAGACTGCCTGGAATGTAGTATTTTAAAAAAAACACTTTCCGGCTGCGTCTATGCTAGCAGAAATTGTTCGGAGTTCGTTTACTGGTTGTGGCGATCGAAGTGAATTGTGCAGCCATATCTGCCGTGTTGCGATCTTCAACCCTTTTCAAGAATTATAACTCCTCTGAAGAGCGAATAATCTCTTTCGAGAGAACCAAGGCGAATCGTGATAAACTCCCTCGCGAAAACAACAGTCTAATAACAACGCGTCAAATTACATTGCACATAATTTGCATAAACCTTCAAGTTGTGTGTTTTTTTTAAATAACTTCCGAGAATTTGGGATTCCTATCACAGTTTGCCAAGAAGTAATCAAGCTCCATACTTTTGTTGAATCAAGGCAGGAGTATTCTTAAAAAAGGAGCTCATTTATAGGCGAAGATGCGGCAGTCAGTTTTGCTATTTATTTTGGCTTCACTCGTCTAGTTCGCGTCACGCAACGTGATTTTCTTAAGCAGTCAGACGCAGTTTTTTCAAAAGAATTGGCGATTGCTAAGCCTGCTAAATATATTTGAATTACTTGTGAAGTAAATTTGACAATACTATTGTCAATGCAGGATTTTCTTAGAACTTGGCAAGAACATTGTCAATAATCTCGCACAATTACCCGCACAATCGAAGTTTTAATTTTCCTGCACAATTTTACTTCAAAATCACGGTGTTTTTTTTTTCTTTCTGCACCCTTCGTCGAAAGCCAACTAACTTAGAGAAAAGATATTAAATTCAAACTACTGAAAGTCTTATCTATGCAAATTTGGAGATCGGCATATTTAATTTTGCGCGGTGCAAGAAATAAGTCGGCATGTTTTAATAAGCTACGAGTGCAAAAACGTTTTCATATTAGCTTCTTTCATTGCAATATGATTTGCTTTACTGCAGTGTTCTAAATATAATAACAGCAGTAGCCACGTGCAGTCATTGACTGCCTATTTTTATTGTATTGACGCCAACATTTGACTATCAATCAAGCATATCATTTGAGTTTCTGTTTAGTTTCGTGCAACGAACAAAGATGACTCTTGCTTTCCTTACTAGCTTTTTACAGTTTTTTTGGAAATAATCTCCTTTATACCAAGTGGATAAATCATTCCATGTCACGTGACAGTCGTTAAAATTTTGAGACATTACTTTTTGATTTATTGTATCATGACACTAATGGTCTTTTACTTGATTAGTTTAAGTTTCAGGAAGTTTCACATATATATTGCAAAGTAGAAATGTTAAAGTGCCTATGAAGTAAAACCTAATTGCTGTTTATTTGAAAGGCTTTTTAAAGTAAAGAAGAATGGCGTTTTCCTTTTGGGAATATCTTTTTTTTATTTTTAGAGATATCTACGTTTTTGTATTATGCAAATGAGGAAAGTGATGACGTCTTAGGTGGTTCCACTAAATTAGTACAACACTCGATCAAGAATATCTCCAGAAATATTGGAGCAGTGTTCTTCAAACTTGGCACCAGAAACGTACATCACAGAAGAAACAGAAAAACACCTACTATGTTGTTGCCATGGCAACACTCTCGGCTCCAGTCTCTTTCTGTGAAAAACCAAATATCCCCGATTGCAATCTTTTAAAGTGAGACAGATGGTCTAGGTCGGCACACAAATGGTTCCCATATTGCCTTAACTATCCCCACTAGGTTGTTGTGAGTGGATGATCCTTGCTTAAGATAAAATCTGGAAATTTTAGTCTCAATTAAAACAGAACCAGCGGCAAAACTGTTGTCATGGCAACAGCACGACAGGTGTCATTTGGCTTCTTTTGTGATGTACAGTCCTGATGCCAAGTTTGAAGAACACCGCTTTAATATTTCCAGAGATATTCTATATTGAGTGTTGTACCGTATTAGTGAAACCACCTATGACGTCATCACTTTACTCACAAAAACGTAAATATCCCTAAAACGAAGAAAGATATTCTAAAAAAGAAAAACGCCATTCCTCTATACTTTAAAAGGCCTTTCAAATAAGCAGCAATCATTTTTTTTTACTTCATAGGCACTTTAAGTTTCTTACAAGCAGGATTAAGCATATAACAAGCCACAAGCGCGGGGGGGAGGGGGGGGGGGGAGGGGGGGAAGGGGGGAATTGAATTCAGATTGGATCTCGAGGGAAAGGGTGTAACGGTTGTTCTGTTTTGTAAACATTACCGCAGTTCTAGGAATATTCCTTTTCATAAGGGAAATGAATGATCCTGTGAGGGCAATTCTTTCCACAACTATTCATACTAATGGAGTTGTGCATGTCTTTAAACTTATATCATTATATACTTTCATTAACACTTGTCTTGGGTGAAATTTGCCAAGATCGTTTCAAAATGTTTTGGCAAGTGTTTATCAGTCTTCTTTAATCTTGTCAGTTTCACGGCGATATTGAATTTTTCATGGACATCACCACATCATACCAGTTTCTCTACTGTACGCATTGTTTTCCTCGTTTTTCTGTACTTTTTAAGCATTTCTCAATACATAAACGCAAAAATCCTCCTGTGATTTTGGAAAAAAGAAATGAGTTAAATTTGCTACTTACAAGTTGCCGTCATACAGTTCATTGCAGGTCTGAAATTTAGCTGAGAAGAGAAAATGATACAGAATAATTTAACCTAAAGAAACCTATCCTGCCTTACTAAGCTAACTAACAATTATTTAATATAGTAATTTAAGACTGAAAATCCTATCATATCACTAAAGCTGCTTTTCAAGGATGCCGTATCTCATTCAAAGTTGTAATGACGCAGTTAACGCTAAAATCCGACGTAAATGGCTGTTCCACAACATTGCACCACTGTTTAAATAATTAGTGAGGGGTGTGGTTAAGCCAATACATTCTCAGAATTCCTCAGTCGATAGGAAGTAATATCATTTCGAGAATCGAACCGAGATTCTTCTAATTCTAGTTCTACTTCTAGTTGTAGCCGTGGCCAGAACCTCGGCGATTTACAAAGAGAAATTCAATGTTCCGCGAAGCGGCGCGATGAACACAGCGACCTGTTCGACTTCGTGAAGCATTTATATTGCAAAAACCGTCACTGATTTAGCAAAAATCGCTAAGGGTAAAGGCCTCGAGTAAAACCCTGAGGTCACGATTGCCACGATATTAGGGACTTTAAGCAACGACAACGGGGATGGCGACGGGAACGCCACAGCATCAGGGAAAACCCAAAAGGTCCATTGCGCATGACTGGCGGGGAACAGGTTGACGTTCTGCGTTCTGGCCCGACGTGAGTCTAGCTCATTTCGCGTTGTCTGAAAACGTGAGCTTTCGCTCTCGTTTCCGCTGCTGTGTTAACGCTAAATAACCCGTGATACTAATTTCTCGGAACTTTAATTGTTTGTTTCCTCCTTTTATGTGAGATATTTCATTTTAAAGCTTAAGAAAGGTCGAGAAAGCTGAAGCGAACTCAAGCCAGTCGGCGAACATGGGAATACCGTGAAATATATTTTTGAAAGCAATTATGCGAGCTTAAATAAAGACAACTTACATGCATTTCAACCGAATTTTTTCCTTTCAAGAAGTACTAAAATGTCAAACGGTTTATTATAGTGAGATTCTAGCACATTTAAAAGGGTGTACACCATAAAACTTGTGTAGCTGTTTTTATTTTTAGCCGTAAGATCAGTGGTTTACTTATATCTTTATCAGTCGGCACACCGATTGTCGCGCCAGTCTGACTAAACATTTGCTGTTTATTCAGAGTTCATTTACTCCATTGTACAACTCATGATCAGCGAAAAGGGGCAAGTCGCGTTTGTGAAAGCGAAATTCGGACAGGCACTTGTCGTCTCAAAATCATCGAAGTTAAATTCAGGAAAGGAATCCGCGGGAAGGTAGGTCGAGAATATTTGACCGTTTTAAATCGTACAAAAGTAGGAGTTCGTGATAGTTTAACACACCTTCACCGTGGCTTATCAAGAGTTGATTGAGAACTTCTTTACATGAAGTCCTCCTGATAAACAGAGGACGAAAATCACGTCAATAAGCTTGACAGTGCAGAAACTATGGTTTCCGACAGTGCTGCTTTTTGTTTGTGAACTTCTTTCGCAACGGCGTTCTCTCCCCAATCTTCTCACAGGTTTCGGCGTCCCCGTCGCCGTCCGCGTTCTCACTGCTTAAAGTCCCTAATACATGTGAAGAGTGATCATCGCAGTAAATTTTCCAATTTAAGCAATTGGAAAGAAGAAGCCTGAAAAAAAAAAAAAAAAAAAAAAAAAAAAAAAATCAGGGCTCCGCGATACCGGTGCGATGCTCTACCAACTGAGCTATGAAGCCACACGTTGCCCTGATTTTTTTCAGGCTTCTTCTTTCCAATTGCTTAAATTGGAAAATTTACTGCGATGATCACTCTTCACATGTATCTACAACCGCAGTACAAATATGAATTATTTCATATATACTTCACATCACTTCACTGCACGGGAAAATAAGAACTCAATAATTTGTCCTCGCTCCCAACGTGTGGCTTCATAGCTCAGTTGGTAGAGCATCGCACCGGTATCGCGGAGGTCACGGGCTCGAATCCCGTTGAAGCCCTGATTTTTTTTTTTTTTTTCAGGCTTCTTCTTTCCAATTGCTTAAATTGGAAAATTTACTGCGATGATCACTCTTCACATGTATCTACAATCGCAGTACAAATATGAATTATTTCATATATACTTCATAAAGTCCCTAATGTTCTCTTCCATCTTACTGAGGTACAAAAAGCTACTTTATTTATTTATTTATTTTTTATTATTATTATTATTATTATTTTTTTTTTTTTTGCGGGAACCCTTAAAAACACTCGTCAATTCAAAATATCAATCGAAAGGGCCACTGTACATGTTACATTTACTATCTTTTCTAGAAATTAGACTCTTAAATGCATTTTTTTCTCGGAAAGAAAAACGGGATTCGGGACAGTGATGAAAAAAGTGCGGGATGCGGGATTCTTGTGAAAAAGGAGCGGGGATACAGGATCAGGACCCCCCTTTCAGGCCCTCGTCGTAGTGTCTTGTTGAAAGGTAGTGCTTTAGGAATATCTTTAACCCAATTAAGCATGGGAAAAGGGGAAAGCAAAAATTGTTCAGAGCAACTTGAAAGGAAAAAGACGGATAGTTTTGATTCTAATCGTTAGGTCACGTGGCTTAACCCTTCTTTGGCAACCCAAGGTTGCGGGGGAATATTTCACAATAACTTGCTGATTCGTAAGCTTAAATAGCTCTTCTTAGATAGATTTTCCATTTTATGGCGATTTTGTTCGAGAATCTCTACTGTTCTTTAACGATATATTTTTTTCCTGATTTTTTTTTTTTTTAAAGTCGTTATAGCTCATATCAAATGCGCATATCAAACACCCAGATGTTTGTCTGGCTGCTATCAGCTTTTTTTTTTGTCACCTATTTCGCAGTTTTCTCCCGTAGAGTAAGCTGTACAAACACAGTGGTATTTCTTGTCCGTAAATCCACTGAGGCAGGTTCCATTAAAGAGGCAAGGATTACTAGAACACGCATTCTGAGAAATAATAAATAAGAAATAATAAATTAAATGATAACTATTTAGCTTTGTTTAAATTTATAAAACAGATAGCACCCTGCGCGCTCTCTGATTGGTCAAAAACCCATGTTTTAGTAGAGTATAAAACATAGAAAAAGCGCGGTTAATTGTTTTGCGTGCGTGAAATCCATATCATAAAGCAAACGAAGAAGCCTAAGCCACTGTGATAAAGCACTCCAAACATTTATAACATGCGAAAAATATAGAAAACACTCGGCTGATGTGTTTTTTTTTTTTTTTTTTTTTTTTTTTTTTACGTTTTTCTCGTGTTCTCAAATCCTCGTCGTGTTTTATCTCAGTGTAATTCACGGCTTGGGCTTCTTTATTTGTTAAGTCAAATGTATTTAGTACTGCTGTGCTAACTGGGGACTCAAGTAGGTCATGAACTATTAAGAATCTCAACTCAACTATATTTGGGAGTGGGATATTTCCGAGATGACTTTTATTCGTGCTCTCGAAAAAGAGGGGAGGAGAGAAAGGGGTCTTTGGATCCTATATTTCGCTCGGGTGTAGTTTGTTTTCTTACCTCAGTCCCAGTGTAGGTAAAGCCTGGTCGTGGTTTGAGATCTTGAGGGCTTAAATAGTGATCTGAATCACTCAGCTCGCAGATTACTTTGTGGTTTATTTGTGGACCGATGTTGTATGAAACGCAGCGACTCTCCATAACACATTGACCTCTGCAAGGGTTACGCACATCCATTTGTAGAGTAAGGCTTTTAATCACGTGACCCTGAAGAGCATAGCCACCCTTAACGATAGTGAATTTGACATGCCTTCTGCATCTACCTGTATATTGATAACATTACCACTCAAACTTGGTCATAAGTTATATAGATCATCTTGGGAATCTAATCATGTGTAAGGCTTCCCAGAAATGTACAAACCTAATCGAAAAGTTGAAAGTCATTAACTATAAGCTATGCGACTCACTACTCTGGGAAACTTGCAAAGTGACATTAATTTGCATTTTTTTGGACCGTGTGCATTCCTTTAAAGATCAGCACACGAGCTATAGAGGTTTTGCACGGCAGCCATGTTGCATGGTAGGAACAATAGCTTCTTTTTCCTAAAACATTGCAAAACATTTTCATTGTTCCTGCCATGCAAAATGGCCGCCGTGCAAAACTTCTATATGACTTTATTACTACCTTAGATGTATCATATTGAATGAGAAACTACAGGTTTGCTCTCAGTGTCTGTACGATCCTGTCAAAATAATCCGCATTCAGTCGCAGGCTAGATCTCTTCCTCATAGTTTCGTGAGCAAAAACACTTTTAGTTCACTAACAAGCTTGTGCATATCTCGAGGCTCATGTAACTCAATTTTCCTTTCTTTTCTAATTTAACTCTCTCTAATCAAGAAGTCATGGATAGCTTCAATGTCTTTCTAAATCATCACTTCGGTCCACGAGCATATAATCTTTAATATTAATTATTCACATACTTCTTCTTTACACCTTTCGATAGACAGCGTTTTATTTCGTCTGATTTACAACGTCATCAATACTCACTTACAAATTAAACTGGAAATCGTTGTTCCTTAACTAAGTTCTGATAATACTCTGCCATTTTAACTTCTACTTTAAATGCTTGAGCATTATTTCAATTACACAATAAACAAACCTTCTTTAGATGTTTTTAATTTGAAAAAAAAAAAAAAAAAAAAACCTTTCCTTGCAAGATATATCACTGACCTTGATTCATAACGGTAATAGTTTGAGCCCAAACTCCCCAAATAAGGGACGCATATAGTGAAATAAGTGTAGCAGAAGACGTCCATGTCATGTTGCGCCACGGTCGATCACACCGAAGTTCACCGGTTTTTCTGTTACACTTAATTTGGTCTACAGCTTATCACTGTGAGTTATCAATTATGAAAAAAAGACAAGCACCTGGCTACGCGCGTTCCTATGTAAGAACCAAAGACTGCCCCTAAATTATTCAGTATCATCACTTCTACATCATTTTCTAACTTTATACGGGCGGTCTGGAAAGTTTATCCTTCTTTTAAGGGAAATTAACCTCGTGCAGATATCGAATACAACTAGCTCAACAGAAATTCAAAACTTGTTTATTTTATTTTTTTGGTTTCTCCGTCGGTTATCAAGCTCTTAAAACAATTTCGTTATCAGCATATGAGTTTGCTCCGATCGGGAGGTACATTATTATTTACTTGAATCAGACAAAATAAAATCGCAAGATAGTTTGGTTTTACTAACTGGGTTGAAAATGTAAATTAGCCAGCGAGATTCGAAAGCTGACGTTTCGAGAGTTAAGCTTCGTCAGCGCAGCAAACTGAGAGAGACGGATTGCAATGGTGTGACCTTTGGATTGGTATATTATCATTACTTTGAAGTACATTCAGTGTACTCATGGGCTTCTGGTGCACAGAGTGTACTAAATGACTTCGTGATTTGAGCTCAGTTTTTCATGTTAAACAAGGCATGAACCTTGACGAGGATCGGCCCTTGGTTGTCACCATCTCACATCACTTCGTAAATACAACTCATTTTGAAACACGAATAACGAAATTAATTGGCTTTTGTCATGGCATAGACCCTATGCAAAAATGACTGCTTTATATTATTCTTTTGTTCGTATTTAAATTAGCCTCACTAACCTCGTTTATGAGACAAAAAATGTAAAGAATTTGTTATCTCGAACGAGGTTAGTGAGGCTATTTTAAATACGAAAAAAAATAATAATAATTTAAAAGCAGCCATTTTTGCATAGGGTCTATGTAATCGTCGAAACTCTAGAACCACAGAGTCACTCGCTTACTTTTCATTG
>JAHPZR010009255.1:25000-27959 GCA_019787425.1 Platygyra sinensis | reverse complement strand
GATAACAGCAGAAAGAAGGTTCAGAAAATCCTCTTCGTTGATGCCTACTTCCTTCTTAAGTTCGTTCTCTAGTCGTTTGAAATAAGAATGGTAGGCTGAAGAAATTGCTAATGGTAAGCTATCATCAAGATTTCCCTGGTCCAGAACTGATTTATTCTCTTCAATAAATAAAACAAGAAAATAGGCGTACAGCATGAGCCCTTCAGATTTTTCGACAAGCTTTTCGACAATGACGCGTTTCTTTTCTGGTTTAATCAGATGTCGTGTCCTGTTTTCAATGAAACGCTTGATATCTTCCATATTCTTATCATCATTTGATTCCAGTTGAAATGGCTTCAAATGTTTTAATTTTTCTGCAATGTTCCTCTCTGGTCGGGTCGTACAAAGGAATCGAATCCAACATGGAAGCTTGCAAAGGTGGTTTGCAAGAACATCAAGTAGCTCATTGCGTTCTTGGTAATCACTTTCGTCCAAGCCATCTATCACCATGAGCATGTTTTTCCAGGATCAGCTACAGTGCTTAGAGGCTCTTTAAAAGCAGCGCAAACAGTTCTTCCACGCCCATGCTGTTGAGATCTTTACCAAGAGTTCTTGACAGCTGTTTCACAAGAGCTTGTTTGTACTCTGGCAAGGCATGGTACAAGTGACAGGCCAAGGACTGAAGCATCACTGAGGATTTCGGTAACGAGCATTGTTATGCTGACAAAAGTGGCTTCCTGACAGTCTGCCAGCTTCTTGCATTCTTTTGCAGATAACAGCAGAGATGACCGACTTCCCCATGCCTGCATTTGAACTGATCACCATCACGCGGTTTTCAGAATTCCTGTCGTCTAACCAGTTTTCAACTTCGTTAACACCCACTCACGAGTGCCTTCTTGATATCGTCCTACAAGATACTCAATATCTCCTTTGAACTCCGACTTGGCAAGATTCTGTAGGACTTGGTCTTCTGCTCCTGCATCTCTTCCCTCTTTAAGCTGTCAACAGCTTGCCTACCTCTCGACGAAAGTTTCGAAATGCTCTTCTGGGTATTCACTACACCCTGCACAATTTGTTGTGTTTTGCTCTGCATCTGATGTAATTCTTTGAAAAGCGTTTTACTGTCTCTCTATGTTGGGTCTTCACGAAACCCGCAACAGTTTCTTGTGTTTTGGTTTGGGTCTGGTAAACTGCATCTAGTTTTAAATTACCATTCTGAAGTGTTTCATGATCTTCTAGTTGGATCTGACGAAAATTTCTCAAACGTATCCTTGTGCCTTGGACTGAGTCTCATATAATGCTTGCAGTGTGATTTGCTATACTGAAGAGTTTCACGGTTTTCTAATTGCGCCTGGCGCCAGTCTCCTCAACAGTGTCCTGTGTCTTGACTTGGGTCTGATGTACGTTTATCTAGTTTTGACTTGTTATCCCTGAAGTGTTTTCATGATCTTCTAGTTTGGGTGTGATACACTCTCTCAAACAGTTTATCTCGTGTCCTGGCTCCGCTTTGATGTATTGTTTCGTAGCTTTGATTTAGCATTTTGTTGCGTCTCATGAACTTGTTCCAACTTAGCGTTGGCATTTGAAGTAGAGTACGGTGTTCTTGCTGGGTTTGACATACCTTCTCAGCAGCTGTCTCAACAGCTAGCTTTGTATCCTGAAGTATCTTTGTTGTTCTTGTTGGGTTTGGCATACCTTCTCAGCAGCTGTCTCAACAGCTAGCTTTGTATCCTGAAGTACCTTTTGTTGTTCTTGTTGGGTTTGACATACATTCTCAGCAGCTGTCTCAACAGCTCGCTTTGTATCCTGAAGTATCTTTTGTTGTTCTTGTTGGGTCTGACATACCTTCTCAGCAGCTGTCTCAACAGCTGTCTTTGTATCCTGAAGTATCTTTTGTTGTTCTTGTTGGGTCTGACATACCGTCTCAACAACTGTCTTTGCATCCTGAAAATTCTTTTGCCGCTCTTCAACAGCTTTCAGCACCTTAGTCTGGCTCTGACATACTTCTTCCAACTTTGATTTGATATCTTTCTCCCGGTCAGCCCATTGAAACAAAACATCAAGATAATCTTCATCCCCGCAGCGCTCTGTTTTCAATCTGTTTATCTCTGCCTGGTCCAAACCAAGAGAAACAAGAACACCACTTAGTTCTTTCCAAAGCTTGTCAAACGATCCTGTGTCAATACGTGTTTCGGGAGTGTGAATAAGCTTATTGCGACACAGTTTAATACGAACAAGGTTTGCAGGAAGATATTTGTTTCTTGCGTGAGGCTTGTAATTCCAGCCTGTACGGTCAGGGGGGGATAAGCCACAAATTTCAGTCAGCAACAGAAAAAGCAGAGTAATGTCAAATGTCTTGGAGTCTGGTTTGGATCCATCCGAGGGAAACAGAAGCTTTCTCTGATGTTCAGTAAGGATTCCTCTTGCAAAGAGGTCATCTAGAGTCGAATTATGCAATTGGAGGTTAGCAGCCAGTTTTGTCGGAGGATGAATGCCATCCAAAACCTTTCTTAGTGCTGTTGTTCCACCGTCGACGAGAAGTCTTCTCAACTTGACCCCATTTGTTGTCTCAGTAGAGGGCGCCAGGGGTGAAGGAGAAGCAGTCGCCATTGAAATCTGAAGCGTGCAGGTTTACTCCAGCAACTGTAATTGTAGCCAAGAGAAAAGTATCCCGGGTTAATAGTTATTGTTACTTTAAAGGCTGGGACAGTAAAGAAGGACTAACCAAAAGCTATTTCTAACTATTTCCAGTTGCTGGGTTCTGATGAGTATGCCTCATAAGTTGTGCCGGCCCTAGTCTTTGAGGCTACATGTACTGGCAGTCTGCATGAGTACTATAAGCAAGCAAGTATGCAAACATCTATACACTGTACAATAGTAAAAGTAAACTTGAATAACAAAACTTGATAAATCATAAGCCTCGAGTCAAAGTTTCCGTACAAAGGATTTTTCACATGAATGTGAGGCTTAGAGGTATAAA
>JAHPZR010009255.1:12500-20000 GCA_019787425.1 Platygyra sinensis | reverse complement strand
TGTGGTTACCCGGTAGGCTGTGTCAGTACTCTTAGTAATCACAAACTTTCACATGATAATTTCACTCTATTTTGGTTCTCCCGTAGGCTGGGTCAGTACTCTTAGTAATCACAAACTTTCACATGATAATTTCACTCTATTTTGGTTCTCCAGTAGGCTGGGTCAGTACTCTAATAATCACAAACTTTATAGTAATCACAAACTTTCATATGATATTCACTCTATTTTGGTTCTCCAGTACGCTGGCTCTGAGTACTCTAGGAATCACAAACTTTCACATGATATTCACTCTACTTTTGTTCCCCAGTAGGCTGAGTCAGTACTCTAGTAATCACAAACTTTCATATGATATTCACCCTATTTTGGTTCTCCAGTAGGCTGAGTCAGTACTCTAGTAATCACAAACTTTCATATGATATTCACCTATTTTGGTTCTCCAGTAGGCTGGATCAGTACTCTTATTAATCACAAACTTTCACATGATATTCACTCTATTTTGGTTCCCCAGTAGGCTGAGTCAGTACTCTTAGTAATCACAAACTTTTGCATGATATTCACTCTATTTTGGTTCTCATGTAGACTGGGTCAGTACTCTAAGTAATCACAAATTTTCACATGATAATAATTATTTCATTCTATTTTGGTTCTCCAGCAGACTGGGTCAGTACTCTTAGTAATCCGCCATAAACTTTCATATGATATTCACTCTATTTTGGTTCCCCAGTAGGCTGGGTCAGTACTCTTAGTATAATCACAAACTTTCACAGGATAATTGAAATCATTCTATTTTAAATAGTTCTCCAGTAGACTGGGTCAGTACTCTTAGTAATCCGCCATAAACTTTCATATGATATTTAATCTATTTTGGTTCCCCAGTAGGCTGCGTCAGTACTCCAGTAATCACAAACTTTCATATGATATTCACTCTACTTTGGTTCTCCAGTAGGCTGGGTCAGTACTCTACATGTAAGTAATCACAAACTTTCACATGATAATTTCATTCTATTTTGGTTCTCTTGTAGACTGGGTCAGTACTCTAAGTAATCTGCCACAAACTTTCATATGATATTCACTCTATTTTGGTTCCCCAGTAGGCTGGGTCAGTACTCTTAGTAATCACAAACTTTCACATGATATTCACTCTATTTTGGTTCCCCAGTAGGCTGAGTCAGTACTCTAGTAATCACAAACTTTCATATGATATTCACTCTACTTTGGTTCCCCAGTAGGCTGAGTCAGTACTCTAGTAATCACAAACTTTCATATGATATTCACTCTACTTTGGTTCCCCAGTAGGCTGGGTCAGTACTCTAGTAATCACAAACTTTCGTATGATATTCACTCTATTTTGGTTCCCCAGTAGGCTGAGTCAGTCCTCTAGTAATCACAAACTTTCCTATGATATTCACTCTATAAATTTTGGTTCCCCAGTAGGCTGGGTCAGTACTCTTACAGTAGTATTCACAAACTTTCATATGATATTCACTCTATTTTGGTTCCCCAGTAGGCTGAGTCAGTACTCTAGTAATCACAAACTTTCATATGATATTCACTCTACTTTGGTTCCCCAGTAGGCTGGGTCAGTACTCTAAGTAATCACAAATTTTCACATGATAATAATTATTTCATTCTATTTTGGTTCTCCAGTAGACTGGGTCAGTACTCTTAGTAATCACAAACTTTCGCATGATATTCACTCTATTTTGGTTCCCCAGTAGGCTGAGTCAGTACTCTTAGTAATCACAAACTTTCGCATGATATTCACTCTATTTTGGTTCTCCAGTAGGCTGGATCAGTACTCTAGTAATCACAAATGTTCACATGATATTCACTCTATTTTGGTTCCCCAGTAGGCTGAGTCAGTACTCTTAGTAATCACAAACTTCTGCATGATATTCACTCTATTTTGGTTCTCCAGTAGACTGGGTCAGTACTCTTTAGGCCTGTTTACACAGGCGATTTTTATTGCAGCAACTCGATGGAATTTTTTTCGCACTTAAGTTGCATCAAGTTTCAAACATGTTCGAAACCCCTACGATATCGCGGCGACCAGTTGCACTGAAAATCACACCTGCTTTACACGTGCGATTTTGAAGTTGCAACTTAAGCGCGACAAAAATTGCATCGAGTTACCGCGCCAAAAATCGCCTGTGTAAACGGGCCTTTAGTAATCACAAACTTTCACAGGATATTCACTCTACTTTGGTTCCCTAGTAGGCATATATTTAAGTTGAAGAATCATATCTAAGTTATGCGTGTTTAACACAGCATATAATTATAGGCCTATTTGATAGATCTTTGCTACATATGTGTGCCAGCAGTCAATACTCTTACTAGTAATCAAAAACTTTCACATGATATTCACTCTATTTTGGTTCCCCAGTAGGCTGGGTCAGTACTCTTAGTAATCACAAACTTTCACAGGATAATTGAAATCATTCTATTTTAAATAGTTCTCCAGTAGACTGGGTCAGTACTCTTAGTAATCCGCCATAAACTTTCATATGATATTCAATCTATTTTGGTTCCCCAGTAGGCTGAGTCAGTACTCTAGTAATCACAAACTTTCATATGATGTTCACTCTACTTTGGTTCTCCAGTAGACTGGGTCAGTACTCTACATGTAAGTAATCACAAACTTTCACATGATAATTTCATTCTATTTTGGTTCTCTTGTAGACTGGGTCAGTACTCTTAGTAATCTGCCACAAACTTTCATATGATATTCACTCTATTTTGGTTCCCCAGTAGGCTGAGTCAGTACTCTAGTAATCACAAACTTTCACATGATATTCACTCTATTTTGGTTCTCCAGTAGGCTGGGTCAATACTCTAGTAATCACAAACTTTCATATGATATTCACTCTATTTTGGTTCTCCAGTAGGCTGGGTCAGTACTCTAATAATCACAAACTTTCACATGATATGCACTCTATTTTGGTTCTCCAGTAGGCTGGGTCATTACTGTAGTAATCACAAACTTTCACATGATATTCACTCTATTTTGGTTCCCCAGTAGGCTGAGTCAGTACTCTAGTAATCACAAACTTTCACATGATATTCACTCTATTTTGGTTCTCCCGTAGGCTGGGTAAGTACTCTAAGTAATCACAAACTTTCATATGATATTCACTCTATTTTGGTTCTCCAGTAGGCTGGGTCAGTACTCTAATAATCACAAACTTTCACATGATATTCACTCTATTTTGGTTCTCCAGTAGGCTGGGTCATTACTGTAGTAATCACAAACTTTCACATGATATTCACTCTATTTTGGTTCCCCAGTAGGCTGGGTCAGTACTCTAATAATCACCAACTTTCACATGATATTCACTCTATTTTGGTTCTCCAGTAGGCTGGGTCAGTACTCTAATAATCACAAACTTTCACATGATATTAATTCACTCTAGTTTGGTTCTCCTGTAGGGTTGAGACAGTACTCTAATAATCACAAACTTTCACATAATATATTCACTCTATTTTGGTTCTCCACTAGGCTGGGTCAGTACTCTCGTAATCACAAACTTTCACATGATATATTCACTCTATTTTGGTTCCACATTAGGCTGGGTCAGTACTCTACTTTCACATGATATTCACTCCATTTGGTTCTCCAGTAGGCTGGGTCAGTACTCTAATAATCACAAACTTTCACGATATTCACTCTATTTTGGTTCTCCAGTAGGCTGGGTCAGTACTCTAATAATCACAAACTTTCACGATATTCACTCTATTTTGGTTCCCCAGTAGGCTGAGTCAGTACTCTAGTAATCACAAACTTTCATATGATATTCACTCTACTTTGGTTCCCCAGTAGGCTGAGTCAGTACTCTAGTAATCACAAACTTTCATATGATATTCACTCTACTTTGGTTCCCCAGTAGGCTGGGTCAGTACTCTAGTAATCACAAACTTTCGTATGATATTCACTCTATTTTGGTTCCCCAGTAGGCTGAGTCAGTCCTCTAGTAATCACAAACTTTCCTATGATATTCACTCTATAAATTTTGGTTCCCCAGTAGGCTGGGTCAGTACTCTTACAGTAGTATTCACAAACTTTCATATGATATTCACTCTATTTTGGTTCCCCAGTAGGCTGAGTCAGTACTCTAGTAATCACAAACTTTCATATGATATTCACTCTACTTTGGTTCCCAGTACGCTGGGTCAGTACTCTAAGTAATCACAAATTTTCACATGATAATAATTATTTCATTCTATTTTGGTTCTCCAGTAGACTGGGTCAGTACTCTTAGTAATCACAAACTTTCGCATGATATTCACTCTATTTTGGTTCCCCAGTAGGCTGAGTCAGTACTCTTAGTAATCACAAACTTTCGCATGATATTCACTCTATTTTGGTTCTCCAGTAGGCTGGATCAGTACTCTAGTAATCACAAACGTTCACATGATATTCACTCTATTTTGGTTCTCCAGTAGGCTGGGTCATTACTGTAGTAATCACAAACTTTCACATGATATTCACTCTATTTTGGTTCCCCAGTAGGCTGAGTCAGTACTCTAGTAATCACAAACTTTCACATGATATTCACTCTATTTTGGTTCTCCCGTAGGCTGGGTAAGTACTCTAAGTAATCACAAACTTTCATATGATATTCACTCTATTTTGGTTCTCCAGTAGGCTGGGTCAGTACTCTAATAATCACAAACTTTCACATGATATTCACTCTATTTTGGTTCTCCAGTAGGCTGGGTCATTACTGTAGTAATCACAAACTTTCACATGATATTCACTCTATTTTGGTTCCCCAGTAGGCTGAGTCAGTACTCTAGTAATCACAAACTTTCACATGAATATCATGTGAAAGTTTGTGATTATCTAGAGTACTGGACCCAGCCTACTGGAGAACCAAAATAGAGTGAATATCATATGAAAGTTTGTGATTACTTAGAGTACTTACCCAGCCTACGGAGAACCAAATAGAGTGAATATCATGTGAAAGTTTGTGATTACTAGAGTACTGACTCAGCCTACTGGGGAACCAAAATAGAGTGAATATCATGTGAAAGTTTGTGATTACTACAGTAATGACCCAGCCTACTGGAGAACCAAAATAGAGTGAATATCATGTGAAAGTTTGTGATTATTAGAGTACTGACCCAGCCTACTGGAGAACCAAAATAGAGTGAATATCATATGAAAGTTTGTGATTACTTAGAGTACTTACCCAGCCTACGGGAGAACCAAAATAGAGTGAATATCATGTGAAAGTTTGTGATTACTAGAGTACTGACTCAGCCTACTGGGGAACCAAAATAGAGTGAATATCATGTGAAAGTTTGTGATTACTACAGTAATGACCCAGCCTACTGGAGAACCAAAATAGAGTGAATATCATGTGAACGTTTGTGATTACTAGAGTACTGATCCAGCCTACTGGAGAACCAAAATAGAGTGAATATCATGCGAAAGTTTGTGATTACTAAGAGTACTGACTCAGCCTACTGGGGAACCAAAATAGAGTGAATATCATGCGAAAGTTTGTGATTACTAAGAGTACTGACCCAGTCTACTGGAGAACCAAAATAGAATGAAATAATTATTATCATGTGAAAATTTGTGATTACTTAGAGTACTGACCCAGCGTACTGGGGAACCAAAGTAGAGTGAATATCATATGAAAGTTTGTGATTACTAGAGTACTGACTCAGCCTACTGGGGAACCAAAATAGAGTGAATATCATATGAAAGTTTGTGAATACTACTGTAAGAGTACTGACCCAGCCTACTGGGGAACCAAAATTTATAGAGTGAATATCATAGGAAAGTTTGTGATTACTAGAGGACTGACTCAGCCTACTGGGGAACCAAAATAGAGTGAATATCATACGAAAGTTTGTGATTACTAGAGTACTGACCCAGCCTACTGGGGAACCAAAGTAGAGTGAATATCATATGAAAGTTTGTGATTACTAGAGTACTGACTCAGCCTACTGGGGAACCAAAGTAGAGTGAATATCATATGAAAGTTTGTGATTACTAGAGTACTGACTCAGCCTACTGGGGAACCAAAATAGAGTGAATATCGTGAAAGTTTGTGATTATTAGAGTACTGACCCAGCCTACTGGAGAACCAAAATAGAGTGAATATCGTGAAAGTTTGTGATTATTAGAGTACTGACCCAGCCTACTGGAGAACCAAATGGAGTGAATATCATGTGAAAGTAGAGTACTGACCCAGCCTAATGTGGAACCAAAATAGAGTGAATATATCATGTGAAAGTTTGTGATTACGAGAGTACTGACCCAGCCTAGTGGAGAACCAAAATAGAGTGAATATATTATGTGAAAGTTTGTGATTATTAGAGTACTGTCTCAACCCTACAGGAGAACCAAACTAGAGTGAATTAATATCATGTGAAAGTTTGTGATTATTAGAGTACTGACCCAGCCTACTGGAGAACCAAAATAGAGTGAATATCATGTGAAAGTTGGTGATTATTAGAGTACTGACCCAGCCTACTGGGGAACCAAAATAGAGTGAATATCATGTGAAAGTTTGTGATTACTACAGTAATGACCCAGCCTACTGGAGAACCAAAATAGAGTGAATATCATGTGAAAGTTTGTGATTATTAGAGTACTGACCCAGCCTACTGGAGAACCAAAATAGAGTGAATATCATATGAAAGTTTGTGATTACTTAGAGTACTTACCCAGCCTACGGGAGAACCAAAATAGAGTGAATATCATGTGAAAGTTTGTGATTACTAGAGTACTGACTCAGCCTACTGGGGAACCAAAATAGAGTGAATATCATGTGAAAGTTTGTGATTACTACAGTAATGACCCAGCCTACTGGAGAACCAAAATAGAGTGCATATCATGTGAAAGTTTGTGATTATTAGAGTACTGACCCAGCCTACTGGAGAACCAAAATAGAGTGAATATCATATGAAAGTTTGTGATTACTAGAGTATTGACCCAGCCTACTGGAGAACCAAAATAGAGTGAATATCATGTGAAAGTTTGTGATTACTAGAGTACTGACTCAGCCTACTGGGGAACCAAAATAGAGTGAATATCATATGAAAGTTTGTGGCAGATTACTAAGAGTACTGACCCAGTCTACAAGAGAACCAAAATAGAATGAAATTATCATGTGAAAGTTTGTGATTACTTACATGTAGAGTACTGACCCAGTCTACTGGAGAACCAAAGTAGAGTGAACATCATATGAAAGTTTGTGATTACTAGAGTACTGACTCAGCCTACTGGGGAACCAAAATAGATTGAATATCATATGAAAGTTTATGGCGGATTACTAAGAGTACTGACCCAGTCTACTGGAGAACTATTTAAAATAGAATGATTTCAATTATCCTGTGAAAGTTTGTGATTACTAAGAGTACTGACCCAGCCTACTGGGGAACCAAAATAGAGTGAATATCATGTGAAAGTTTTTGATTACTAGTAAGAGTATTGACTGCTGGCACACATATGTAGCAAAGATCTATCAAATAGGCCTATAATTATAT
>JAHPZR010009255.1:0-7500 GCA_019787425.1 Platygyra sinensis | reverse complement strand
GTCTAAGCTCGGCGCCATAGAGTTACTCCTGTGCTTTCGAAGACACGAATTTTAAAGTTTTATCAGCCCATATATATGGGGAAACAAAAGCCAAAAACATCGATCATTGCTTGAACGTCTGCGAAAGCTGTGGACAGTTTATACGCACAAATTTGTTTAAGAACTAGTTATCTTCTCGATAGCTATTATCTAATTAAAGTTAATTTTTAGCGAACCTAGCCTTGATATCAGAACTAGTAGTTTTGTTTATAGTGCACCAGTCAATGTTAAGCCCCCCTCCGAGGGGGGAAGGGGGGGATTGTTTGATTTATGATGATGAAAATTACAATGCAATTTATTTCTTTGTTACTCAAAAAAGATTAAACAAACTCTATATCACATGAGATCTTCTGCAATGCAGAGAGGGCACTTCCAGTCATAGTCATTAGTTGGGATCTCGAAGCCAACACAGTACTGGTGGAGCTAATCATGACAAAAGTTTGATAATGATCAGTAAAAATTACTATGAAAAATTAATATTTCAATTACCTTAATATATTGTGCTCTCTTTTGATACTCAGACTATCAATCATTCATGAGAATAACACTGAGATCAAAACACTCACCTCCTTTGACAAATTCTTGCAATCCCCTCGCTGCCACAGCCTTTTATACGTCTTGCTGTTTCCCAGGCCTTGTAAAGGCGGCATTTCCTAAGCGCCTTTTCATGAGGTTTTTAAGTCCAACGCGATAATGAATATTCAAAAGTTAACAGGCAAATTTATAGGATCACTTGTGTATGAAGGCACCACATGAAGCAACTTCCAAAATGGCGCTGCAATCCCAAGGAGCTCTGGGTATAATTTTCCTCTAGATTTTGTCAAATTACCCCACCCTTGGGAACTTGTGTTATGTCAAATCTTTAACCATTCCTCACCCACGGGAAAGGAAATATTGCCAAATCTCCCAGGGTCGCCCGCCCCACCCCTTCACCCCCCCTTCCCGGGGAGGGGGGGGGGGCTTAACATTGACTGGTGCATAACTATTACCTGAGGAAAAGTTTAAGCAAAACTTTCTGTGCAATGATGAGACTTGTTGTGGCCTTGCCACCACCTTGTGTTGAAGAATTTCGTGGCCATTCCAAAATAGTTAAACAAGTGAAACAACGCAGAGACCGAGAGCCGTTTAGATTACCAATAAAGGTTATAAGATCCATGAGAAGGAGAAAAGTTAGGTGCAAGCTGAACTGTATTCTCAGAAAAATACTCCTAAATTGTCCAGATTGTATGGTTTAAGGACTCACTATAAGTTATGGTATGTAACATATCTGCACAAATGTGAATGTTTTTTCAGTAACTTTTTAAAACTAAAAACTGTGACAACAATTAAACTTTTGCAAAATAACAAACAAACAACTAGTTCTTCCCTAAATCACAAAATAACAAAATCAACCAGCAGTACTAAAAGACACTGTATCTCAAGAATGAAGTCTTTGACACTTGGTGATATCAAGTTAAATCCATGCCTTGAACAAAATTTAAACAGTTAAACTATATTTTCAGTTGGTTCCACTTTGTTGTTAAACCTGCGATTACGTCAGCTAGGATTGAGACCTGTTCATGTTTGTGGTGAAGGCGACTGTTTTTTCCGAGCAGTTTTCTCATCAGTTATATGGTGATCCCAATCATCACTTACTCATTTGACAAGCTGGTGTTCAATACCTTAGCAATAACCCTGAACCTTACTGAAAGCAATACTGAGAATTCATGGAATGAATATATAAATAATATATCAATGCAAGGTACATGGTGCGATACACTGTTTGTACAAGCAGTTGCAGGCTCAAAATGTAGCAATTCATATTATAGAATCTCGTGAAAGTTTTGCTGGGGAAACTTTGATAGAGCCACGTTATTTAGCGCAACACCCACCAACAACAATATTGAGACAACACCTTTTAAGAAATTCATGACAAACTTAAGAAAATGAAAAAAGCTCACTCACATACTTGGTTTTCCAATGTCCACAGTGAAACCCAAAAGCTACGGATGCAAAACGCAAATGTTCATCATTCGCGAAGCGTGCGTTGCCTTGTTTCTCATGTGATTGTTGAATTTCCAAATAGCAGACACATTTACGCATTGCGTACCTATTTTTGTTGTTGCCGGGTTTTTTTTGATGGGGAGGGGGGGGGGGGGGGGGGTGGGTGGGGACATGGTATAAAAAACTCTGCATTCTTTGTTTGTTCCTGGACACTTTTTAATAAATGGCCCTGATATTTGAACAACATTTATACCTCTAAGCCTCACATTCATGTGAAAAATCCTTTGTACGGAAACTTTGACTCGAGGCTTATGATTTATCAAGTTTTGTTATTCAAGTTTACTTTTACTATTGTACAGTGTATAGATGTTTGCATACTTGCTTGCTTATAGTACTCATGCAGACTGCCAGTACATGTAGCCTCAAAGACTAGGGCCGGCACAACTTATGAGGCATACTCATCAGAACCCAGCAACTGGAAATAGTTAGAAATAGCTTTTGGTTAGTCCTTCTTTACTGTCCCAGCCTTTAAAGTAACAATAACTATTAACCCGGGATACTTTTCTCTTGGCTACAATTACAGTTGCTGGAGTAAACCTGCACGCTTCAGATTTCAATGGCGACTGCTTCTCCTTCACCCCTGGCGCCCTCTACTGAGACAACAAATGGGGTCAAGTTGAGAAGACTTCTCGTCGACGGTGGAACAACAGCACTAAGAAAGGTTTTGGATGGCATTCATCCTCCGACAAAACTGGCTGCTAACCTCCAATTGCATAATTCGACTCTAGATGACCTCTTTGCAAGAGGAATCCTTACTGAACATCAGAGAAAGCTTCTGTTTCCCTCGGATGGATCCAAACCAGACTCCAAGACATTTGACATTACTCTGCTTTTTCTGTTGCTGACTGAAATTTGTGGCTTATCCCCCCCTGACCGTACAGGCTGGAATTACAAGCCTCACGCAAGAAACAAATATCTTCCTGCAAACCTTGTTCGTATTAAACTGTGTCGCAATAAGCTTATTCACACTCCCGAAACACGTATTGACACAGGATCGTTTGACAAGCTTTGGAAAGAACTAAGTGGTGTTCTTGTTTCTCTTGGTTTGGACCAGGCAGAGATAAACAGATTGAAAACAGAGCGCTGCGGGGATGAAGATTATCTTGATGTTTTGTTTCAATGGGCTGACCGGGAGAAAGATATCAAATCAAAGTTGGAAGAAGTATGTCAGAGCCAGACTAAGGTGCTGAAAGCTGTTGAAGAGCGGCAAAAGAATTTTCAGGATGCAAAGACAGTTGTTGAGACGGTATGTCAGACCCAACAAGAACAACAAAAGATACTTCAGGATACAAAGACAGCTGTTGAGACAGCTGCTGAGAAGGTATGTCAGACCCAACAAGAACAACAAAAGATACTTCAGGATACAAAGCGAGCTGTTGAGACAGCTGCTGAGAATGTATGTCAAACCCAACAAGAACAACAAAAGGTACTTCAGGATACAAAGCTAGCTGTTGAGACAGCTGCTGAGAAGGTATCAAAAGAGCAAGTACAGAATCTTGCCAAGTCGGAGTTCAAAGGAGATATTGAGTATCTTGTGGAACGATATCAAGAAGGTACTCGTGAGTGGGTGTTTAACGAAGTTGAAAACTGGTTAGACGACAGAAATTCTAAGAACCATGTAATGGTGATCAGTTCAAATGCAGGCATGGGGAAGTCGGTCATCTCTGCTGTTATCTGCAAACGAATGCAAGAAGCTGGTAGACTGTTAGGGAGCCACTTTTGTCAACATAACAATGCTTGTTACCGAAATCCTCAACTGATGCTTCAGTCCTTGGCCTGTCACTTGTACCATGCCTTGCCAGAGTACAAAGAAGCTCTTGTGAATCAGCTGTCAAGAAATGTGGGCAAAGATCTCAACAACATGGGTGTTGAGGAGCTATTTGCGCTGCTTTTTAAAGAGCCTCTAAGCGCTGTTGCTGATCCTGGAAGAAACATGCTCATGGTGATAGATGGCTTGGACGAAAGCAATTACCAAGAACGCAATGAGCTACTTAAAGTTCTTGCAAAGGAACTTTACAAGCTTCCATGCTGGATTCGATTCCTCTGTACTACCCGACCAGAGAGGAACATTGCAGAAAAATTAAAACATTTGAAGCCATTTCAACTGGAATCAAATGATGAAAAGAATATGGAAGACATCAAGCGTTTCATTGAAAACAGGACACAGCATCTAATTAAACCAGAGAAGAAAGGTGCCATTGTGGAAAAGCTTGTAGAAAAATCTGAAGGGCTCATGCTGTACGCCTATTTTCTTGTTTTATTTATTGAAGAGAATAAATCAGTTCTGGATCAGGAAGATCTTGATGATATCTTGCCATTAGGAATTTCTTCAGTCTACCATTCTTATTTCGAACGACTAGAGAAGGAACTTAAGGAAGAAATAGGCGTTAAGGAAGAGGATTTCCTGAACCTCCTTTCTGCTGTTATCGCCTCCAGGGAGCCCATGCCAATTGACTTTGTTTCTAAACTATTGGGATCCAATGCCAGCTCACCAGTTGCAAGGCGGAAAGTATTAAAAGCTATTAGCAGTGTGTCCTCACTTCTTCCTATTCGTGATGACTGTCTTCATGTTTTTCACAAGTCAGTTAAAGACTGGTTGACAGACGCATCTTGTTATGGAACGCATGAGTTCACCTTGAACGAGAAGGACGGTCATCGCATACTCGCAAGCGTATGTGCCGATGAACTTGATCATCTGAAGCAAAAAGGTGTTCTTGACGTACAGTTGAGAGCGACAGAGAAGTATGCGCTACATCATGGTGTACGACACTTGTTGCAGTTAGAGGAAAACATGGGATCGCAGCGCCTGGAGGAATGTGTACGAACATACGTGACAGACTTAGAGCTTTTGTGTGCTAAGATCTCTGTAAACAGTTCAATAGCAGCTAAAGAAATTTTATGGCTTCAAAGTCACAAACTTTTTCGAACCCTGTCAGCAAACACTAGAGACTTATTGAACACCTTAATAGTCCTTTTAAGGAAGCACTTCAGCACTTTTACAAATCATCCTCACGTAGTTTTCCAAACCTTGCTGAATGAGGGAGGGCCAAGCTTATCTCCTATGGCATCAAACATATTGCAGCACAAATACCCTGAATTACCTCACCTGGAATCTGTGAACAAGCAAATGCAGCAGGGAGCTGTTCTAGCCCGTTTCCAATGTTCATCTCAAGTGGCTTGTTTTGATGTTTCACCACAGTTGAACTACATGGTGTGTGAATGTACGGACGGAACAATTCAGTTGTGGTCACTCCGTACTGGTGAGCTGCTATGGACACGTCCTGTGAAGGTAGAGAAACGCTACACCTTCTTTTTTTTCAGGAATGTACTGGTATACATAACGCCACTCTCCTTTTCTGGCGTCGTTTCGCTGTACCGTTCAGTAGTTTTTCATCCCACCGAGAAAGTGGTCCTACCAGGAGTCCTTAGCCATGCCTATGATTTCAACGGAGAACTGAAACCCTTTTTTCCCGAAAGCCAATGCAGTTTTACTGTTTGCTCGATTTCCGGAGACAAGACCAAGATATTAACTGATTGCCCTGACAATAGTAAATGCATTATAATGTGGAGTCTGAAGAATGGTTCAGAGATTAGTCGTATCACCAGAGATGAAGATGTTTTGTCTTTTGCGTGGTCACGAGATGGAAGGCTGCTGGCAATTTCTCATGAGAGTGGTCGCATTGCTATCATTGATGTGGTGGATGATTTTAGAACACTAGGACAAACCGATCTCCGAGACGTATGTAGCATGATTAGGTTTTCGCCTGATAGTCGATCTCTTTTGTGTCTCCATGCATCGTATGCCACCGGGATGGACTCTACCTTTCGTTTGAATATCAATATCACCGAACACCTCACATGTCGGGTGGATGTTCTTGAAGAACCCTGTGTAACCTGGGAATTTGAATCACGTAGCGAAGGTGGATTTTTGTTAGGAGATCCCTTATCGCGAGTATTAGAAGGCGAGGTTGGTGGAAACGTTTCATATAAAATTATGAACTCTGATTTTGTGCTGGATAAACATACTGTATTGAGGAGGGATGCTGATGGCGTAGAAATGTTGAATATTAATGGACGACATCAAAGTAAGACAGAAGTTGCATATACCACCGTCCAACAAGTTGTGTTTTCCTTGAGTGGTGAGACTATTTATGTTTCCTGTCATCATCCTTTCTCCTCAACGACCGAAGTAACGGCTTTTAATGTTTCAAGTAGTGAGCTGATTGCGGAGAAGAAAGTTGACTTATGGCCATTATGCAATTGTCTTTTTGCTGTGAAAGGTGGTATTTTAATAGTAAGTGGAATGCGTACTCTGCAAATGTGGAATTTTGAGTTGTCCAAGTGCGTCCGGTGTTGGGCCAACATAGGCAGTGTAGCAGACGTGTTCCCTATATCTGAGGAAAGAGTGGCATGTGCGACGGACGAGAGCAAGGTCATCATCCTTGATACCACTAGCGGAGAGATCTTGTCGACCATCCAGATTGATCACACCACACAATTGCTTGCATGCAACAGCAAATTTCAAATTTTAACCCAGGATGAGGATGGCCACTCTCTTCGTTTGTCGGATCAGAAAACCACGCTCTGGGAAGAGCGATATTATGGTGACAGGTTTGGAAGGTTTTCTCCTGCGGAAACGTTTGTCATCAGTGTCGGTAGAATGTGGAGTGAAGTTAAAATAGTTGTCCTTGATGCAGTTTCAGGAAGCACAGTACACGTTTTACGTATTAGATGCGATGGGCGGTTAGGAATTCTTTGTGAATTTGTCAGTGACGAGGAGTGTGTTGTCATCACGAAGGCTATGTACTCACAACAGTTTTGCGTTCAGCGGTTCAATGTCAAGTCAGGTGACCTGCTCAGTAACCTACCATCGAGTAGCCTGCGGACAAGAGGCATGGATCGCGTAGCAGCCTCGCCATGTAAGTGTCTCGTCGCCGTTTATCAAAGTAACACTAAACATGGTTACGAACTTGTCCAAGTTCGATTGCCTGGAGATGAAGACAGCAGGAAGAGTAAATGGTAAGCTGTAATGATGGAAGTAGGAATTTCATGAGACAAGTGTTATTCAGAGTAGCGTTTTATTGCTGATGAGAAATGAAAATAGACATGAGACCGGTCTAGAACAGGGAAATGAAAGAACTATTCTTGAAATCATGCATTTAGTAACAGAGTATTTAACGAGCTGTAATTACTTGTTAGTAATGCACTAAAAATACACTATTTAAGGTCCTCCACATATCGTTTCTTAGTCGGGCTGCAGTGTGCTTGGTGTCGGCAATACCTTCCAACATTTTCGAAAATATTCGCAAACTTCCAAAATGTTCGAAAGTCTTCGGTGAGCTTATGGTGATCTTCAGAAATCATAGGAACTCTTCTTAAAGAAGATAACCGAAGTTAGTATGAAGATACTAATTTGCG
>JAHPZR010009254.1:0-10206 GCA_019787425.1 Platygyra sinensis | reverse complement strand
GTCGGTCGGTCGGTTATTTAGTTGATCACTCAGTCATTCCGTGAAGTTCACGGAATGTGTTAATTATTCTGTCAATCTGTCCGTCCATCAGCAGTTTCTTGTCACGGGAGGTTTCTAAACTGGAAGTACCTTAAGTATAGTGTATTCCGCCAGTCTGTCCCCTGGTGGATTGCAGGTCTGATACCATCAGCCCCACCATTCGTCAGCAGTCTCTAGTTCAGTCGCACAATCTCACTATAGGTAAAACGTTAGTCAATTAAAACAAAGTTCAACGTTTGACGCTCTCTGTTTGTTTCTGTTTAAGTAATATTAATACCTTAACTTTACAATACAATTCTGCTTTGAGTACTTATTGAATCACGGTTTCATTAGTGGAGGGCAATGTCTTACACTACAGTTCAATGAAAATGTCTCTGAAATTAAACTAAAATCCTTCTGACTTGACGTTTCGTATGTACTCTACATACATTTTCAAAAGTAACCGTTGAAATTTAAAACAGCTATTTATATATAACAAAGCGGGTGAGGGGACTGGAACCTAGATTAAGCAAATACTTAACAGTAAAATATAAAATATATATAAAAAATAACAGATTAATAAAGCATCAGCCTTTCACTTCCGACGTTGACGTTGAAAGCAGGTTGAAGTTCTTGAATAAATAACGTCTCTTTTATTTTACAATGATAGTCTGTTTTGCCCTTCGCTAAAATATCAAAATGATCCCACTTGATGTTATGTCCAGTGGCCTTGACGTGGTCAGCAATGGCTGAAGCATTGTCATTTTTAGCGAGGGCCTTAAAATGTTCGGTTTTTCTATCGTGAAGCCGTCGTTTAGTTTTACCGATGTAAAAACCATTACAATCCCAGCAATTTGCTCTGTAAATAACTCTGGATTGTTGTGAACGATTAATACGGTCTTTGTAAGGAAAGAAAGATTTTATACATCGAGTGCTCTGAAAAACAATCTTAAGGTTAACACAAGAGTAGAATTTGTACACACAAGATTTCAGGCGTTTAGCGACTTGGTTGCTTTGCAAACCTAAGTAGGGAAGTAGGACAATGACATCTTTCTTGGGAACAGTAGACACAGGGTTGCTATGCTGGTGTTGTCTGTTTTTGTTCAAAACATCGTTGATATGATAGTTGATTATGCCTTGTGGGTAGCCGTTCTGAAGAAGGAGTTTTCGAAGATCATTGAGGGCAGATTGTAGCAAGGAGCCAGATGAACAAAGACGGTAGTAGCGATACTACATACGATAGTACAAAATAAACCTCATCCGCTCCCTCACTTATCGCTACTACCGTCTTTGTTCATCTGGCTCCTTGCTACAATCTGCCCTCAATGATCTTCGAAACTCCTTCTTCAGAACGGCTACCCACAAGGCATAATCAACTATCATATCAACGATGTTTTGAACAAAAACAGACAACACCAGCATAGCAACCCTGTGTCTACTGTTCCCAAGAAAGATGTCATTGTCCTACTTCCCTACTTAGGTTTGCAAAGCAACCAAGTCGCTAAACGCCTGAAATCTTGTGTGTACAAATTCTACTCTTGTGTTAACCTTAAGATTGTTTTTCAGAGCACTCGATGTATAAAATCTTTCTTTCCTTACAAAGACCGTATTAATCGTTCACAACAATCCAGAGTTATTTACAGAGCAAATTGCTGGGATTGTAATGGTTTTTACATCGGTAAAACTAAACGACGGCTTCACGATAGAAAAACCGAACATTTTAAGGCCCTCGCTAAAAATGACAATGCTTCAGCCATTGCTGACCACGTCAAGGCCACTGGACATAACATCAAGTGGGATCATTTTGATATTTTAGCGAAGGGCAAAACAGACTATCATTGTAAAATAAAAGAGACGTTATTTATTCAAGAACTTCAACCTGCTTTCAACGTCAACGTCGGAAGTGAAAGGCTGATGCTTTATTAACCTGTTATTTTTTATATATATTTTATATTTTACTGTTAAGTATTTGCTTAATCTAGGTTCCAGTCCCCTCACCCGCTTTGTTATATATAAATAGCTGTTTTATATTTCAACGGTTACTTTTGAAAATGTATGTAGAGTACATACGAAACGTCAAGTCAAAATGAACAAGTTCAATATGTTTATCACTGCTGTTTGTGTCTTATTTTTGATCAAATTACGATGGCCTAAGAACAAAAGTATTTAAATCCTTCTGTCTAGCAGACAGCATGTTTCTGACAAGGAAGATGACACTGACGAAGATGCTTCAGCTGATGAAGAGGAAACAAGTGGAAGTGGCGATTTGGATCAGAAGGTGAAAAAATACATGGCAGAGGAAAATACAACCGGGGGCGCTCCTCTTTGGAAGCCGAGGAACTTGATTAAAATGGTGCTGGAGGAATCTAATGACGCCGAACGGGAAGAAAAACTTGAACGCCAGAATGATGAGGAAAATTCAGGTCAAGAATCAGGATCCTCGGCAAGCTTTGTCCGAGGGAGTGGCGAAATAGGGGTGTATCATGAAGAGGAACACTCCCGTTCCAAAGCCACTCCCCAAAAATGTACCCCAAGTCAGTAATTCTACCTCGGGAAAGGACATAGCGAACAAGAGCGAGTCATTGCACAAAGAAACACATTTACACCCTAATGACCAAGTGGGAGAGGTGGACGATGATCCAAAGAAAAAGTCAGCTACAAGTAAAAGCCAAACCAAAGTCGAAATGAAAAGCCAGGATTTAAAACCAATGGCGCATAAAGAAGTATCAACAAACAAAGAAAAACCTAAGGAAGACGAAGAAAGTTCTAGAGACAAAACTACACATTCATCCCATGTTCAAGACGCGAAAATTCACAAGAAGCACAAGAAGAAAGCACATATCAGGGTTTCCAAAGTGTCACACTTGGCAAAAAAGAGACTACATCACAAGCATCTGACAGCACATGTCACACACCCACGTGTAGTAGAAAACCATTTAAAAGTCGTTCACAAAATGCCTGTCATAGAAGGTACAGTATGTCACGCAATAATAAAAATAATGTGAATACTGATTTTTCAGGAAAAAATTTTGCGAACGAAGATGCTGACTATGCATGAAATAAGAGAAGAAGAAGTACGCCTGTACATGGGTAATTTTAGCAGAAGCAAAACATGACTATTTATGCTTTTTATATTATGTTATGCTATATCGTATTCGTATGCCGGTGGACTCATGATTTGTGCGCTCGTCTCCGAATCGACTCTCCGGGTTCGAACCCTGGCCAGTAACATTGTGTTGTGTTCTTGGGCAAGACACTTTACCCACACAGTGTCTCTCTCCACTCAGGTGTATAAATAGGTACCAGGTATTTAATTTTGGGGGTAACTCTGCGATGGACAAGTATCTCATCCAGAGGGGAGTAGAAATACTCCCAGTCGCTTCATGCTACAGAAACCGGGATAAGCTCTGTCTTGATGGGCCACTTGGCTCGTATGTAGACTTTATTACAAGAATAGCTCCAGATCTTATTATAAGGATTTGCACTGCATTTTTATTTAAAAACATCTCTTGTTTTCTTATTGCACCTTCGTATTAGCTTCATCGCAAATGTGTCATTCGGACAAGATTTTAGCCGGGCATTCACTGAAAGGTGGTACACGAGCTGGTCACTTCCAAACCTTGGGTGAGACCGCGAGCATGCACGCGTGTCTTCAGCGGTGTTGCAGTAGGCACCCGTGTGACGTGGCATTGTTGATTGACGGGCGGTGTTATGGAGTGGCTTGTTTTAGCAAGGAGCTCTGTGAGGCTATTCCAGTTCCTCATCCACATTTCGTCTTCTCGCAACTTGGGTTTATTTCTAAAGGACAAAAGAGAGGAGACATCGAGAAGAATCAAGGTGAGAGACACATTCTATAAGCTCAACAAAATAACAACAAAAATATAAATAATTTTATTCAGTTGGTTAACATGGTGAGTGCTCAAGCAATGCCACTTTCTCTGTGTCATGTTCGCGGGAAAGTCGAGTTATATTTCTGTATTTTAATGTCATCATATGGGCCTCCTCTCTGTCGTTGAAATCTAAGATGACTTGCGCCCCAGTCGCCCACATCTTGAATTTCAGTTCTGGGGAATTTTCAATTCCCTTAATACGGAGATAAATGGAAAGAGAAAAAGCCGGAATCAAGGACATATCATAGAATCTTTCGCATTAGGAAGATAAACCTTTAATAATTTTCAAAGGGTCTTTATATGTTGAAGGGATAGTTTAAAAAAAGAAATTGTGAAGCTTGCGAGCGCGTACATAGAAGTGACAAAGTAAAAAGTTGTGTCATGAATACCTCTTTTAAAATTTGCGAACTAGTAGCAGACATGAAATAACTTTTGCTTCAAAATTTTGTCTCTTTTAAAATCCGCGATTTAAAAAATGGGAACGTAGCTGCTAGCTGCGAACTTTAGGACTCATTGTTTCCAGAAAGCGTGCGGAGGGGCTTCAGTTAACAGCGAATGTTTCCTGAAAAGGTGATTGGCTCGAAGTCGGATTAAGTCCCTATCGGGACCTGAGCCCTTTGGGGTTATCCGAATTAAGTTGGAGGAAATAAAGACAAAGATACGTTCAACTTACTTCTGGTTGAATGAAATTTTTCGTTACTTTTATTCATGCATGGGTTTAAATTTGAACTCAGTGAAAGAAACCAACGGTTTTTTTCTGATTTCAGAGTTTCACTGTCGGTACGGAAATCTCACACTGCGAAACAACGAGCAGTGGAGCGGAGAACTATGTGGGGGCGTAGTCCGGTGTAAAGATGGCATCACTACTGTTAAAAAATGCTCGGGTATCCCACCAAAACCTGACGACTGTGCGAAACCACGGCTGATCGTAAAACACCGGAGTGGAAAGTGCTGTCACATGAAATGGAAGTGCAAAGGTAATAAATGATATTTAACAATTAGATTATGAGCTCGAGATTTCTATGAGGTGATAGTTGATGAGGCCGAAGGCCGAATCAACTATCATCTCATAGAAATCGAGAGCGAATAATCTGATTGTTTTAGTAGAATTCTTTCTAAAGTTTACTTCAAATAAGGGTTTCCAATTATTTCTCGTCGTATTATTAAACTTTGGGCCTTAAAAAGATCGCCCGGATTGAATTGGCATTTAACATTGAAGTGTGTACGTTCGCGCATCATTTTTTTTCTCGATAATTTCAACTTTTTTTAAGCCAAGGAATCGTAAATGTCCTTCGCTTAGTCTTCTCAGGATTTTAATTATCCACTTTCGTCAAAATTTTCCTCCAAAACTTTGGCAAAACGAAAACACGTCGCCATTTCGTAGACGAGCTCCAGCCACTGCACACTAATGGCTGATAGTGTGCAATGGCTCAGCCAATCAGATTACAGAATTTGCATTAGTATACGAGTAGAATTCTACTAATAGAATATAGATAGGACCCTGCGCGCGCTCTGATTGGTCAAAAACCCATTTTTTTTATCAGAGTATAAAAAATAGTAAAAGCGTGTTTTATTTTTTTTCGCTGCATTACTTCTCTGTCATAAAGCACATGAAGAAGCGTAAGCCGTATATTACATTATGATTAAACACTCCGGACATTTGAGAACACTCGAGAAATGTAGAAAACACTCGCCTGGGGCTCGGGTTTTCAAATGCCCATCGTGTTTTATTAGTCTAATACACGGCTTAGGCTTCTTTATTTGTTAAATGAATTGATTGTCATTAGACTAATGTGCCTATGAAGCATAATTGCACATAACAAGCGCTTTGTTTTCCAGTTTTCAAGAGTCTTTAGTTGCAAGTGATTTATTTTTAATAACATACTCATAAGAAAAACAGGTCTTTTATTATCGCTTTTTCATCTCTTTGAATTTTAGCAAGACACTGTACTTTTAACAGCCGTGTTATCAAGCACGGCTATAAACTGAGCGATCCACTGTGTACCGGTGTTGTAAGCTGTTACAATGGCCATTTAAACATGGAGTATTGTCCTAAAATACCAGAGAAGCCAAAGAACTGTGCACGACCCAAGTTGAAGACTATCAATGTGCCTGGAAAATGCTGTAAAAAACTGTGGGTTTGTTCAGGTAACTGAGAGTACTTCATCATTGACCTTGTAGTAGTATATTGAAGAGAACATTAAGTCCTTTTAGTCCACTTATAATGGAATTCAATACTCTGGGAAGCAATCAAAGAAGGTCCCAGAATGAAACTGTGTTTTTAAGACCTTCAAAACAAAAAGCGTTAGGCTCGGGGAGATCATAATATATGTTTTATCGTCTAAAGCTAACTTAAAGGTACAAACTTCTTGACAAGAGTAGTCCATACTTTCCCTAAATTGCACTGAACCTCTTGGGCACTTTCACCCTCGTTTACCCATGCACCATACTTCTCGAACTCATTAATAATTCACCCCATACAGGGAAAGGAAGTTACGACTGAAAAGGCGTTTGGATATCAGATCTTAACTAGCATACAGTTTAACGATATTATTTCTTCGTTTTCTTCTTATTTCTAATTTCTGTCGAGAAGATACTGATATCAAACACTCGTCAGTGTTTGACCCCATTTCCAAACTTCTCGGGAAGTTCGTCAAAATATTCAGCGCTACGCGTCGTATTTTCAACTCTCTTGTTGTTGTTTGGAAACGTGGTTAAACACGGTCTTTCGTGTCTGACGTTTTTGACGTAAAGTCCGACACCAAGTTTTATTTCCTTCAGACAAGAGCTGTGCATACGACGGTCTCAAGTTATCGCACGGAGAGAAACTCACAGATGCGTCATGCGCAGTAGTCATGGAATGCAGAAATGGATTCCTCCACAATAAGCAGTGCCCAGGCCCCCCTCCTGTGCCTCATACGTGTATCAATCCGTTGCTGAGGGTCAAACGTGTTCCAGGCGAATGCTGTGAAATGAACTGGACATGTGAAATGAGCTAGATTTCTTCGCTCGTGATCACAGCAAGGTTGGTGTTGAAGGTTCTTAGCGCGTTTGATCGTTCCTCAACCAGTACCCTATGAAGAAGCACCCCAGCCAGTGTCAAATTTATGGACATGGTCAGATTTAGCGGCCCAGTGGTTTCGCATTAGGCTCAGCTCGCGAAGGCTTTGTATTACACGTTGTCAGGCTACTTCACAATTATTCCACGAGCGCGCGTCGGATATGAGATGATCGATAACCAACGGGGCGTGTGGCAATGAATTGGCCATGATCATCTTATATCCAATAAACGCGTGTGGAATAACTGTCTCCTAGATATAGTAAACTAAACTAAAATAAAATAAAATAAAATAAAATAAAATAAAAATAGATACGCTCCAAAAATTATACACGTACGCTTGACATATTTGAAGACCATGATATGGTTGCTGATAACGACTTTCCACAACATGAAGGATAAAACAGCTAGCATATTTTCTGGAGCGGCTCTAAAATCTTCTTAAGCCTTAACAAAATCTTTTACGATAATTGGCGGTGTTTCATAATGGCTGTAGAAAGTAATTCTAGCTAAGAGAAATATATTTTTATGTAATCAGTTAGTTTTAATCAAACGAGAGTTTTCCTTCACCTTGGCTGGGAAAATGCCTCATTGGTCGTCAAAAGAATAAACGTTTTATTTTCACATGCACGTTACATAAATTAATTCTGCCTGTTCTTAAAGTACAGCTTCCATTTACGAATTTACGTAGTTTTAATGCGCAGAGGAGAAAAGATAAAATAATTGGGCAACACTTTTTTCACAAATACATTAAAAACGGCGGTGAGTTGTTTAAAACAGGGACAGAGATAACCGATATGCACTTTAAGAAGTCACAGGTCTATCCGGCAACCGAAATAATAAATCAACTCACCAAACAAAAAAAATGGCCTTTCTAAAGATATCTAAATGAATGAATGAAAAAAGAAATACAATAAAGAGATAAACAAGGAAACAAAAAATCATTGGGTAAGACAAGATAAGACACAAGCTTATTGTGTAAATACGCTTAAAACAAGAAACTATGATAAGAGTGGGCCACACACAGCTTGGTGCGACAGCTTAGCAGCTAGTTTAAATGTATTGCGCAGATAAAACTATGAATAAAAAAAAGCTAAATTATATTTATAAATTAGTAAAAAAATGAATAAGAAACAAACAAACAAATAAATAAATAAATAAATAAATGTATAAAAAAGTAAATGAAAAAAATATATAAATAGATGGGAAAGGTATTACTAAATAATTTTAGGGAAGGAAATGTAAACTGTTTCATTCGTTAGATTCATTGAGTTTTTAAGATTCTCTTAACTATCA
Source organism: Platygyra sinensis (assembly GCA_019787425.1). Lineage (NCBI taxonomy): Eukaryota > Metazoa > Cnidaria > Anthozoa > Scleractinia > Merulinidae > Platygyra > Platygyra sinensis. The sequence continues at coordinate 1,944 of JAHPZR010009254.1, read as the reverse complement.
AGTTACTTTGGGTTCAGGATTAAATTTGATTTAGTTTTACTGTAAAACAAGACAAAATTAAGCAGCGTAAATTTAGCGCTGGTGAAAAGCAGACGTTTTGCTTTTCACTGCGTTTCGTTCCCCGCGCGGTTCATCTGTTTCTTGTACCCAAACTCATTTTTGCACCTTAGATACACGTTCAGCAGAAAATGGGTATGAGGTAGAAAGTACATGGCAAGATGTTACATTTTGATTTCGATTCATATTCGGGCTGTGCCTCTTTTGATTGGTTGTTTATTATTACTCCAGCTTTGTCAGTGTGTGACGTAAAACCCTATCTTGCATAGCCTTGAGACGAATGTCTAACTAAGGGCAAAGAGCTGATTTACGCGCACCGCAAGGCTCAAATTTGATTGCGCGAATAATTGTTACTTCGGTTATTCTGTTGTTGTGCACCATTTAGCTTGTGAATTGACCTGCATGAAACTGCGAATAAGTAAGTAACGTGTGCGCTCAACAAGACATCTCCGCTTTTAAAAAGGAGTGTGTCACGTAATCCACCTGACCATGAAAGAAACGAGGAAAAAAATGAGCCGAAATAAAGTCGTTTTATTACTAGAAGTCTTTAGGCTAGATTTGAATAGGAAAATGTTATCAGTTGTAAAAGAAACAAAATATTATGGAATTTACAGCTATGCCAGGCAATCGATGCGAGTGTGTGATTCGGATTGAAATAATTGCGTGACATTTGCCGTGCGTCATTTTTACGTCATTGACGTCAGCTGTTGCCATAGAATCGACGGTTACCAAGCAACTCGAAGAGAGGAGAAAAAACATTAGTGCGAACTTTCAACACGGTGTGGTTGAAGTTTCTCGGTTTTTCTTTTCCTGGAGTCGGGAGAAGAATTTTCTGTTGTTCATTGTTTAATAATATGAACGACGGAGAAGATAAGGTTATTGTGAAAATAACCTTGGACTATTCAAAATTTCTGAAAAAACACCGAAGGCTTTGACATCGCCATAAAGCCGCATAAAGGACTGGGCCCGGTTGTTCAAAGGCTGGATAACGCTATCCAGCGGATAAATCGCTATCCAGTGGATAAGTGTTAACAAAACAAACCACGCTATCCGCTGGATAGTGATTTAACCGGTGGATAGCGTTATCCATCCTTTGAACAACCCGGGCCAGATGATTTAGGTAAGTGTGTTTTCCTTTAGCGTTCTCAGTCCAAACTGTTTAGTCTTCTCTGTAGAGGTCGCCGGAGACAAATCTTTCATTCACTTTAAAGGTCTAGTTAGGTTTAGTTAGGTTAAGTTTTTCGAGTTCGTGGCTACTTTGTTAGAAAATTTCCTCTCTTCTTTAAAAACTTTGGCTTCAATTGGCTAGCAAAACATGCCGAAAGAATACGAATAAACTCTTACCTGCAATAAACAGTTGATCTTTTAGTTTGAAAACAAACTTGAAAACAAACTTGAAAACAAACTTGAAAACAAACTTGAAAAATTTTGAAATTGCTTTTATAGACGAACAAACAGTTTCTCATTCCCACATCGTGTTTCTCTTTGCGCCAGTGAAACGCGTTCGTTCTTTGATTTCATTGACAGATCTATGTGTGTTTGAGATAGGAAAGGAATAAATGAGAATAGTAATTATTGTGTTATTTCAGGAGTGCTCCTGGGTTTTTTATTGTTTAAACGAATGCTTCTGATTCTCTTCTTTCTGAGTGGAGAGCAAAACTGACGAAATATGCTTTTTTCTACCAACGAACAACGGACGTAAAAATGCAAACAGAAACATTCAGTAGATAAATTTTGCACCATGTTTAACACTTTTCCGAAAAGGTCTGTATTTGTATCATTCGTATTTAGTGCAAGAATAACTCTAAGTTGGAGATTAAAGCATGACTATATAAAGTTATTCCCTCAATTATTATGTCTTTAATTGTTTGAATTTTATTGTCTACC
>JAHPZR010009251.1:0-10047 GCA_019787425.1 Platygyra sinensis | reverse complement strand
AGCCACTGGTTTGCAATGAAGATGTGGTCATCGCAGTTGTAAAGGAGATTAAGCAATTACAAATTAATCCCAACAAAATTATTTCAGTAATTCAACTGGGTATTCGAATGTTTGGCGTTTGCGATGGCAGCACGGTGCCCCACCAACTGAGCGATGAAGACCCATTTATTATTTATCGAGTTCATCTTTACAGGTGAAAAGAATGAAAGCCAAAGGAATGAAACAATTAGATTTTCATTTCAATGCCGTCTCACTACACTTACTGGTACAATTTACACATCCTCGGAAAAACAAATCGGGGACATTTTCTCCTTTGTCACTGTTCATATATTTCCCCACGGCGGAAGCACAGTGGGTTGTTCCAAGAGAACTTCTCCCGCCGTCGCAGAATTGGTCGTCTATCTGCCTCGAAGAACAAATGGATGAATTGGATTCTGAGCATTGGTTACATCTCGATGGACCAGCAACTGTCAGAAGAAAAAAATTCGGCACCATAGCCTTTTGCATAATTGGCGCCTAAATTTGAATAACAATAATTATACACCCGTAGCCTTGCATCCATGTGAAAAATCATTTGTCTGGAAACATGGTTAGGTTAGGTATGTACAAAGTATTATTCAGATTTAGGAGCCATTTATGCAAGGGTCTGTGGATCTTACTTTCTTGCATTGCTTGACGTTATATATCACCACATGTCCAAACACCGACGAGAGAGTTGAAAATATGACGCGGAGCGAAATATTTTTGACGAGCTTCGAAGTGCTTGAGAATGTGGTCACGCTGTCTGGAGTGTTTGATATACTTTTTCGATGGAAACTAAAACTGAAAGAGCCAAAACAAGATCGATCGAGCGCTTTGAAATTTAGCGTCGTGAAGCCAAAACCGAACCGGCAATTACTAACGAAATAGGCTACTCTAGTAATTGTCTGAACACCTTCCAATCTCACCTGAAAACCACTCTAAAGTAATAATAAAAAAATGTAATCAAGTTCAGATATCTGATATCAAAATTTATGGAAATTACACTTGTGCGTAAAACTGTTATCAGCCAAATAAGAATTGAAAAAATACCTGTTAGTAGTCTTAAACGTTTTAAGATGGATTCCGCTCAAAGTTCGCGCAATCAGTGGAAAAACTTTTTGAATACTATTTAAAACAGTTCATTTCTCTAGGTGACCCCACGATGAATTCGTCCTTTCGTAAAAAGATAGAGGAATTATTTCTAAATTTCATGCGGTCTGAAGATGATTACGTCGAAGTCTGCCGTCTTATTAAGGTCATTCCACTGAAATAGAACCTAAACTGAGATTTTTCTCCAACTTTGCCAATTGATTGTTTATATTATAGGAACTTAAATTTGGAAATAAAGATGAGGGGTCCCCATGTTCGTTTAGGAGCAACAGCACCTCGTTTATACCATATAAATCCTTATAAAAGCACCACGATTGCTTGCTAAATTCACGTTTCCGACGATTGTTTTTTTCTCAAAACTGAGAATTGGCCCATATTTATTTTACATAGAGAAATTTACTACTCAATTCAAAACGACAGAAAAAAAAAATGATAGGTCACCGTAGTCGTTTTCGAGAAAATGACGATTTACCTCTTCGGCGAGGTCCAGTCGTAAAGAAAAAGCCGCCATTTTCTAATGCGCGCGCGCTAATCACGCGTAAAAACTATGCGCAGTAGGGATGCTCAATGCAATACTGGGGAATGACCTTAAATTATTTAATACTTTAGGTTAGCCTCTTTTCGTAATCTTAATGTACTTGCTTTGTTTTATGCTAGTTTATTTCTATTTCTAGTGTTTTCTCTGTTATCTAGTCCATCTACAGACAAACCTTTATTGTATTTTGTAAAATGCCTTTAGATCTCCCCGCCTCGATTAGTTTATAAGCTATTTGCGGGAGGAAACTAATATAATTAGTTATATTTCTAATTTTTAATAAAATTTTGTTGTTGTTGTCGTCAAACCTCGTAAGAATGCTTCATGCCTGTATTACTGTGTTTTCAATTAACGTGAAACGTCCGTTCTAATTAAAATATATATACAACTTCATGTTCAATCTTCTATCAGTTCCCGTATTCAGTGTTATTGAATTGACGTCAACTCCTCTACTCCTCTGCACTCCAAAAATTCACGTAACGCTCGCAGTATTTGTTTATTCTGAAAAATAATGCGAGCTGCAAAAGAAAATTATCACTCTAACCAACCAAAAACATGGAACAAACACTATAGAATTCTTGAAAACTAATTTTTGCATTTCGACCTCACAAACAAATCGTCCGCCATTGCTTCTTTCCTCTTGTCGCGTTTTGTATGAGCAGTATCGATTAGCTGGGAAACTGGCTAAAATTATGAGCTTGAGCAGACAATTGTTCCTGGATCATTGCTCTCTGAGGAAGTTTTTCTCGCCATGGAGGTTTTTCCTTTTCAAAATAAAGTCCAGTGTTGAGTTTAGCCGCGGATTTATCTAGTCGTTCTCAACAACGATGCATAATTATCTCAAAGTCAAAAGTGGTGGACATTTAATTGATATATCAAAAATTTCGCAAAGAACTGAACGTTTCAGCAGCTAAGAGTAAATCGTGTTTTCCGAACTTTGAAACAATTTTATGGGTGGGGGTGGCATTCACAAACCCCTCCCCCTGGTACTTCCGAGGATTAAGAGGATTTCCGCGTAACATTCAAGCAATAATGGCAAAAATTAAGTTACCAAAAAGCTCATAGCATAGTAATATTTTTAAGAAAGGTAGGGAGAACTTATCGAGATTTCAAAGCTCTCAAGCTGATCCGGCGAAAGAAAATTGAACATGAAGTTGTATATATATTTTAATTAGAACGGACGTTTCACGTTAATTGAAAACACAGTAATACAGGCATGAAGCATTCTTACGAGGTTTGACGACAACAACAACAAAATTTTATTAAAAATTAGAAATATAACTAATTATATTAGTTTCCTCCCGCAAATAGCTTATAAACTAATCGAGGCGGGGAGATCTAAAGGCATTTTACAAAATACAATAAAGGTTTGTCTGTAGATGGACTAGATAACAGAGAAAACACTAGAAATAGAAATAAACTAGCATAAAACAAAGCAAGTACATTAAGATTACGAAAAGAGGCTAACCTAAAGTATTAAATAATTTAAGGTCATTCCCCAGTATTGCATTGAGCATCCCTACTGCGCATAGTTTTACGCGTGATTAGCGCGCGCGCATTAGAAAATGGCGGCTTTTTCTTTACGACTGGACCTCGCCGAAGAGGTAAATCGTCATTTTCTCGAAAACGACTACGGTGACCTATCATTTTTTTTTTCTGTCGTTTTGAATTGAGTAGTAAATTTCTCTATGTAAAATAAATATGGGCCAATTCTCAGTTTTGAGAAAAAAACAATCGTCGGAAACGTGAATTTAGCAAGCAATCGTGGTGCTTTTATAAGGATTTATATGGTATAAACGAGGTGCTGTTGCTCCTAAACGAACATGGGGACCCCTCATCTTTATTTCCAAATTTAAGTTCCTATAATATAAACAATCAATTGGCAAAGTTGGAGAAAAATCTCAGTTTAGGTTCTATTTCAGTGGAATGACCTTAATAAGACGGCAGACTTCGACGTAATCATCTTCAGACCGCATGAAATTTAGAAATAATTCCTCTATCTTTTTACGAAAGGACGAATTCATCGTGGGGTCACCTAGAGAAATGAACTGTTTTAAATAGTATTCAAAAAGTTTTTCCACTGATTGCGCGAACTTTGAGCGGAATCCATCTTAAAACGTTTAAGACTACTAACAGGTATTTTTTCAATTCTTATTTGGCTGATAACAGTTTTACGCACAAGTGTAATTTCCATAAATTTTGATATCAGATATCTGAACTTGATTACATTTTTTTATTATTACTTTAGAGTGGTTTTCAGGTGAGATTGGAAGGTGTTCAGACAATTACTAGAGTAGCCTATTTCGTTAGTAATTGCCGGTTCGGTTTTGGCTTCACGACGCTAAATTTCAAAGCGCTCGATCGATCTTGTTTTGGCTCTTTCAGTTTTAGTTTCCATCGAAAAAGTATATCAAACACTCCAGACAGCGTGACCACATTCTCAAGCACTTCGAAGCTCGTCAAAAATATTTCGCTCCGCGTCATATTTTCAACTCTCTCGTCGGTGTTTGGACATGTGGTGATATATAACGTCAAGCAATGCAAGAAAGTAAGATCCACAGACCCTTGCATAAATGGCTCCTAAATCTGAATAATACTTTGTACATACCTAACCTAACCATGTTTCCAGACAAATGATTTTTCACATGGATGCAAGGCTACGGGTGTATAATTATTGTTATTCAAATTTAGGCGCCAATTATGCAAAAGGCTATGGTGCCGAATTTTTTTCTTCTGACAGTTGCTGGTCCATCGAGATGTAACCAATGCTCAGAATCCAATTCATCCATTTGTTCTTCGAGGCAGATAGACGACCAATTCTGCGACGGCGGGAGAAGTTCTCTTGGAACAACCCACTGTGCTTCCGCCGTGGGGAAATATATGAACAGTGACAAAGGAGAAAATGTCCCCGATTTGTTTTTCCGAGGATGTGTAAATTGTACCAGTAAGTGTAGTGAGACGGCATTGAAATGAAAATCTAATTGTTTCATTCCTTTGGCTTTCATTCTTTTCACCTGTAAAGATGAACTCGATAAATAATAAATGGGTCTTCATCGCTCAGTTGGTGGGGCACCGTGCTGCCATCGCAAACGCCAAACATTCGAATACCCAGTTGAATTACTGAAATAATTTTGTTGGGATTAATTTGTAATTGCTTAATCTCCTTTACAACTGCGATGACCACATCTTCATTGCAAACTTAGTGGCTATAGCCACTGGGTTTGCAATATATATCTTGTAATCCTAGCTCGTAATCAGTATATTAGATATGTTTTTCATTATGACGTCACCCGCGCAATTTGTAGTCAAAGATGACGTATGGGTAGGATGAAGTTGGTCAGGTAAAACCTTGTCTATCTCTGGTAAAATGGCCTCAATGCAACAAACTCAGTGGTGTCACCTTCCAGTCTGCAATTATACATTTCCGCGTGAATGGACTTTTCTTTTTCAGGCAAGAAGGAAGCGTGTTTTGCTATTGGTGGATATTTCAAAGAAGACGGGCGGACCCTTCTGCAGTGTGAGATCGAATGCTGCACTAGTGACAACTGTAACAACCAGTTCCCGACACTATCAGAAAACGCAATAACTGTGTTTACACCAGACGGTGAATATTAGATGTTGGTCTTTTTTGTTTAAAGGAAGGCCGTGTGAACATTAGATTACTGAAATGCACCTACTTACTACTTTTCCGGCATATTTATATGAAGTCAATAATATTTTAGTTGTTTTTTTGTTTTGTTTTTTTTTTGATTTTTTTTCTGGCAGCTGCTGGTCCACGAAAGTGTTACCACTGCTTTGCTGAAGATGCAGACGCCTGTTTCGCCTCCCAATATGAGGAAACTTGTTCATCTAAATATTCACCTGGCACAACTCACTGCGGCTCCGCCGTGGGAAAATATCGTGACAAGGATGGTAACATCACGACAGGATTTTTGCGAAGTTGCATTAACTGTGCTGGCAAGTTAACGTTCAATTGTTTTTTATAAACATCAACTCCAGACTCATTAAGCGCAGTCGTATTTGTGGGAACATACATACATACATAATCTTTATTTAACGTGGGAGAAACGCTTAGCTATAGCTATTTTGCAGATTTTCCACAAATTAATATTAAGAAAGAAAGAAATATGTACATAAATGTAAGGATATAAGGATAGGGAAAATTAAGGAAAATGTTTAAATGTTGTTGTTTATAATAGCTTCTAAAGCTAGTTGTCGGGTGTGCTACTTAAACTGGAACGGTAGCCTCGCAGCTCCGACAAGCTCTAAATTTCATTGGCGAGGATAGAGTCGCAGCCCTTTTGTTTGCTCTTTTGTTAAACCTCAAGGGTGGTCTCCAATCAGGTGAGACCTTGTAAGAGCTGCAAGGTGACCCAACTGGAAAAGATATATATAGAATTAACATGATAGGCCAAAAATCTAAGCTGGAGGTAGGAAGACCAAGCATGACCGAGGAGTTGAACTGGGGTCCAGCGAGAAACCGTCAGTTCAGTGGTCAGAACGGAACTTGAACCCACAACCTCCGGATTTCAAATCCCACGCCCTAACCACTCGGCCATGCTGCCTCCACTAATTTTCAAAAATCTAGATTTCACAAATCTAGATATTAAGCTTTTGGTGTAAAATACACCGTGCCTTTAAAAAACGCTTATGCGCTGGGTTTACAAGCTGCAGGAATACTTGATAGGAAAAATTTACGACTACCCCTTCTAATTTAGATAACTTTTTAATTGGCTCTTGACTTGATTTTACAGATAAGAAGGCTGCCTGCGCTCTATTCAGTGGCTTGTTGTTAGAGGATAGATTTACCATGCCCGAATGTGAAATCGAGTGTTGCACTGAAAGTTTTTGCAACAGACAGCTAATTCCAACAAAGCCTATCCCGGCAACTACAGGTAATAAAATCATTTTCTAGATTTAATGCTTAAAAATAACATCATAAGCTCGAGATTTCTACGAAATAGCGTTGCTTTCTTTTGGCTGGGAAATTTTGGGAAACATTTGGAAAAAGGGATAATTTCATTTCACGGAAGACTCAGAGAAAGATATTAATGGTTTTGATTTTCAAAACTCGAAACGGTTGAAAGAAATGGATGAGCGCGCTTATCGAAGAGGAATATTTAAATTACAAGTGTTACTCTGTCCTGCAATTTCTCTAAAGAGTGATGACATCTACTTCAAAGTAGAGAAATGCATTATTGAACAATTGAGGGAAATTTCACCTTGAGTTCTACACCAGAGTTTTACACTAAAATACTTTTTTTTTTGAACCGGATTTGTAAATGTTCCCGGACTCACGGACTGAATGATGTGGGTTGAATTCATTCTCATTCGAATGAGTCGAACGGGTTCGGGTGATGTTCCATTTCCTATCCCGGGTTTTAAAACAATGAGCATTGTCAATATCTCACGAATCCGTCCGAAATTAAATACAATATTAAGTATCAATTGATTGAAAATGATTCAAGGAATAGTTACTTAGTTAACACCTATTTTAACCCAGGGGATAGCTGAACGCAATTAGCTCACACTGACATTGAAATATATGTCTAGGTTTGGATGTTGTTTGAGTGTTACTGCAATGATCATCTTCGCCACGCATGCTCAGTAAAAAGCTAGAATTGTTAGCCGCACAAAAGGCCTGCATATTTAGCAAACATGCGCGTGCCTCGGTACAGTATATTACTTAAATTCTGGGGCGGCGGGAAATTCAGTTACTTATTTTACAACCATAGCTGTAATCGATGCAGCCTTCAGTTTTAATGTGTTTCACATTACCTGCCAGACAGTTTCCTTACTTCAGTAACTCTTTGAGAATCAACTGATAATTACAATACATAAAATGAGATCACAAAGAAAAGAAACGAAGAGAAAAACTAAATTTTAGTCTGAATAAGACTGATCGATTGATGACATGTTCATTTATACTTAAATTTAGGTATGTCTCAAGTTATTTTTTTTTTTTTTTTTTTTTGTTAAGTCACTTATTTTGCTTTCTTTTACAGGTCCCCCATCCGTGGCAATGGCACCGTCTGTTTTGGCGAACCGTGAATTTCTTGCCTTTGTTCTCGCCATTAACATCATTTTGCACTATTTCTAGCAGTTTCAGAAGCTCTTTTTACTAAAAAAAGACCGAAGTAAAAGTGTGTTATTACATGTATGTGGTACTAATTTGGCATCCACTGGTAAAAGCGAATTAATCACAAGACACTTGAGTTATGTAAAACAGTAAGTTTTCTTACTAGTTAAGAAACATTTTTCTTTCCTAGACTTTAAAACAATAATTCCCAATCATTTCATATATCTGAATGGTTGTGGGGATGCTCAGTAATAAAATAGGACAGCGTGAAGTTTAAGTAAACCCCTTGCAGACTCAGCATTGGAGTAAGGTGTTAGCTATCAATTTAGAGGCTTGAATACTTTTCATTTGTTTAAATAAAGTGACTACAGTTAAATTCGTCTCCCTTTAAATGTGATAGAGTTGTGCCTTGGAGATCTTGTTGGAGCTTTCACTGATTATCAACCCCTTATTTACACATTACACATACAAAACTGAGCAACTGCTCTGCGGAAATGCATCGCATAGTGAATTTGTTCAGCAAATCACTGAGTGCATGGCCCCTACCCTATAAAGTCTCCTCGACAGCCGTTTTTCTTCTCTTTTTTCGGATGTCACGCTGAGCGTGGCGTGACATATCAAAAAGCGGTTGCACTAGAAACTAAACTGATACCCAACACGTTTCGTTACAAAACACATTTCACAATTGCTGTTTAAAATTGAAACTAAAATCCACAATTTTCTCACGAAAACTGTAAGAAAATGAAATTTTCTGTATTAATAATCTATGGGATAATTAAACGATACGAAAAATTAGTGTTATGATTTTCGGTGGACAAAACAGATGACATGACAGTCACTCTTACTCACGAGTGATCGCGAGCAGTTTTTAACGTCCGGTTTTTCACTTCTTTCTTTTCCCCACAATTATTCTGGTTTAATTTAGGTATTTCCTTTTATACTTGTAGTAAGGGTTAAGAGTTGGCCGGGAAAACAGTATCCGCCATATCATGAGTTGGTTTATTTGATTTCTTTGGCAATTTACTAGTTGCTTGGTTGAATAGAACACAATCCTCTATGTCTTGCATTAATAATGGCGAAAATAATTAATATGCCAGTACCAAACAAGTGTACGTCAACGTTTTCATAGCTGGCATTTACAATCCGTTCAAAGTCCTCGATAAATTTTGTTTTACCGTGCTCGAATAAACGTCGTTACTTTCCAGGCAATTATTTGACTTCCTTGCTTTGTTTACTGTTATTTGCCAGTTACTGGAGTTAACAAAGTCGATATTTTTGTTTTGATCAAATGCTAGAAAAACGTTCCTTTTTTTTCGGATTTTTTTTTTCGTTAACATTTATTGGGTACCGATATGCTGCTCTTCTAGTGTTCCTAGTTCAAGTACAGGTTCATTAAAATTGATTTTTTCACAGTAGGAAAAGTTTGCTTTAATTTTAGTCGTGTACTTAATGGCGTAGTTAATTGCGTCAATGTCAACCCCACCGCGCGCACGCTTAAACCATGGCCTCCGTGATGCGCAGAACAATAAGCGTCAAGGCCAAATGTCTTTATTGTGGAGGTCCTTTCGTCCATGACGGCTTGAGTGCTATTTGAAAACACCTCGCTTTCCCTCTGCCTATAACTGACGTGACTCGCGATTTATATTTCAAACGTAGTGTCAACCGTCTCATGCTCCTTTTTGGCTACAATCTGTTAGGTAAAGTTGCCGTTTCCACAACTTTATTCCGAATTAAACCACCCCAGAACTCCCGAGCCAGCTGAGTCATGATCTCGTTATACCACCGCTCATGCAGTGGTTATGGATGACTATGCCATCATCGCTCGTTAATTAACCCCTTGACTTCCTAGGACGTACCTCGAAAGTCCTGAGTGCTAGTGTTCTTTGTACCACAAGAGACGCTTCAATTTCAATGGCACCAGATATTGTTGGTAAGCAGATGGTAGAGTTAGGATGGCTCCATCCACGCAATGGTCATTTCTGAATATCGACTGCATTCTGACGTAGCGAATCAAAAGAAAAAAAAAAACCAAATGCTTTTATCGGGCGAATTTCGTAAGCAGAGCCTAAGAAGCTTGTTTCCGTAGTTAAACCAAAGACGTGTCGTGCTCTGGGGATTGCTGTTGTAGGCTTTGTAGGCGATCATTTAAAGGACAAAAAGGCCACAGAATTCAACACATTGGATTTACTTTTATCTGAAGACCTGGGACACCTGATCCCGTTTTCAATCCAAGTTATTCCTCAAGAGTCTGTGCGAAGTGTGCGTTAAAAATTTGAAACGCCGTTTAGCTAGCCCGTTTCTT
>JAHPZR010009249.1:0-35864 GCA_019787425.1 Platygyra sinensis | reverse complement strand
TTTTTACCACAGACCAACACTAGTCACTCGATTCAAAAACCAAACTACCGAACTGACATAAAAGTGAGTGCAAATTGTGAGGTTCGTGTCATGGTTAAACGTTTCTCAGCTACAAACAAATACATATTGAAAACCACCAATCACAGCCAACTAGCATGACCTTTTGTAGTCTCCTCTCTGGCATTGTTTTGAATGTCATGCAATGCATTGCGTGACATCCCAAGATACGGTTGCAGAGGAGACAAGACCTTTTGAACTTGACGTGAAATAAACACAGAGGAACATTGCTTGTGATTGGCTATTTTTTCTCACTCTCAGACGCGTTGTCCAGCTGTGTCTGATCGACTGATCCTGTCTTCTTGATTTAACATCCCTTTTCCGTAAATCGTCATTCATATCTATTCTTTGGGAATACTAAAGCCGAAATCAAGAAAGAAAACTTTCAGTCTTTAAAAACATTAAAATTGAAGATTTCGATTCCAAGGTACACGTGCTCCAGTGTGGACGCATCCTCGAGTGCTCCGCAATATGTAGTCACTGTAAGCAACTAATGCAACCTACTGACACAATTACTGCAATGGGTGATGAGGAAGGCGCTACCAAGATGAGTAACAAAGAAAGAAGAAGGACTAAGCGACAAAGAGAGAATGGTTCACAAACTGATGATGATATTCTCCAAGATGCGGTGCCACTATGTGGCAAAAACAGGTGAACAAAAAGCTCCTAAGAATTGTCCCTATTGTAGAAGAACTAAGGGAAGAGTTAAAGATGATGAAAGAAGAAAACATGAGTCTTCGGGCAAACGACGAGATTGAAGCTCTGAAACGGAATCAAATGAACGCCGCAGAGGAACTGAGCCAAGTAACCGAAAAGGTTATAAAAGCAGATAAAGAAGTTGATCAATTACTGCACCGTAACATCAAGTTAGAAGCTCAGTTGAGAAGAAACAACATCAAGTTTTTTAATGTCAGAGAAAATGAAGCTGAAAGCAGCTTCAGCGACACCGAAAAGGTCCTCAGAAAATTGCTTGTTGATAAACTTACAATGCTGAAAGAAGAGGTGGCGGATGTGGAGTTTGAAAGAGTGCATCGCATATCAACGCATCGCTCAGGGGAATACGATCCTGGGAAGTCAAGACCAATCATTGCTAAATTGAGTTCCTATAAAGACAAATCTCGCATATTCCAGTATGCCAAAAACATCGACCGAAGCACAAAAATTGGCGTTGCCGAGGATTATCCAAAGGAGATTGTTAACATTCGCAAGGAGCTCCTTCCCGTGCTGAGAAAAGCTAAGAAAGAGAATGCACAAGCAGCCTTCAACATCGATAAACTCATTATTAACGATCTATCGGGGACCAGAAACAAAAAGCCTCCCATTTTATGCCAGGATTCTAAATTCCTAAGGTGTTGTTCCGCTAAAAGATTTGTGCAACATAGTGTCGGGGGGTAATAGGCAGTAATGCACAGTAAGCTGTACACATGTTTGTAGTGGTCACTTTCAATGTAGTGTCAACTGTTGTCAAAATATTAGAAAACTGGAGCTAACTCTCCAGGAAAAGACGTTAGCTTTCCATACAATATGTGTCTCTGTGTTCGTACACATTTTGTCAGATTTGTTAAGTTTTTACTTATCCTTTTGGAACAAGGATAGAGAAAGTTCACTTAAGTCAACAGCTTGCAACAGACGGTTTCCAAATCCAGCTTAAATTTGCTACAGTTAATGTCAGGGGTATAAATAAGTCATTGAAACGAATAGCCATTTTCAGACCACTACATACAAGAAAAGTTTCCATAGCTTTTCTTCAAGAAACATACAACAACAACAACAACAACAACAACAACAACAACAACAGCAACAAGATTTATTTGAACTGTAACATTAACTAAATTACTAATTGAACAAGAAATAAATTAAAAATACATACAGTTGCTGGTCACCCAAAATAACTAAAGAGCTAAACTAGTTGGGTGACCACCATTTATTAATTGCAAATATGTATAAGGTCAGGAAAGAGGCATTTTACTTTTTACACACTTAATTAAGTGAAAATATTTGTATAGATAAAATGGTTACAGCATTTGTTTGGTGTCTTCTCTTAAATTATTACATCTTAATTGCAAAATTTCACATCTTTAGGTACAAGATAGATTCCAAATCCCCTACTTTTCCAGCCTTTATGGCATTATTGAAAGAAAAATTACTCGTATACAAAGCGGCTGCCATAGAAAACAAGACTTTACAAAAATTCCAAACAAGATGGACAACTCTCTTACCCTTGTTAATCAATGGTTTCTGGCACGTTATTATTATCTTTTTTTTTTTAACTGCTTTTTTAGCTTAGTAGAATTTAGTAATTTAAAACATGGTAATTGTTGTTAATTTTGTACAGTAAGCTTATTACAGTTGTATTGTGTATTGTTTAGTATATCGCTTTTGTTTGTGAGACTTGGTAGTGTCATAAGTATTGTAAGTAAGTGTAAGCCACTGTGAGTGAATTTAAGTAAGGATGTTTTTTGGAAGTAGAATATCTTCAAATAAAAAAAAATTGAAGATTTCTTGTAGAAGAAAAAGCCAGCTCATTTTTTCACGTCAAGTCGTGACTAATTAATGCTGCAGTGGTTCTCTGTATATTTCTCTCAGCAACGGTTGATTCTCTATTAAATGCCACTTTCTCATTAAAATATTTTTAAGACTGGGCACTGATAGATTATACTGTGTGACAAAAGACATTAATCTGCTTTGTACTCTTTGTGGTTTTTGCTCAGATGTCGATCTGTTTGTAAATTTGACTTCTGCGAGGACTTCATTCTGCAGATAGTCTTGATAACCTCATACACGCAAATTTGATGTGAAGTTACAAATATTTTCTTCAAATTTTGTCTCTGAAGAGTTGGTTCTAAGAAGGTCAAGAAGCCTGAGCCTTCACCTTCTCGTTATTACTTCAGTAAAACTGGTTTGGCCAAGATCATCGTGCACTTAACAAAGGTTTTTTCAACTGACCGATCAGATTCCCACTGTCAAATCTTGACTCTGTAGAAATAAATGGCAATGTGATTGGATCTGCGCACTGAAAAGACTTGACTGCCTAAGCCGCTCCTCACCACTGGTGAGCGAGGAGACCTCTGGCATCCAGCGTATTGTAGTTGTACACTGTTTGTAAATTTGCAGCATCAAAACATTGCCCGTTAGCGAGACGAATGAAAAGATGCTTCAAATGATTTTGTAAGTCTCACTTCTCAGTTTCTGTTTATCGACGAGTCAAGTAAAGATGAAAGAGAAACTCCGATACTCCGAGAATTGACATTGAAATAGTGATTCTGGAAACTCTGCTCCCCGTTATTGTCATGTACACATTTGATTGACGTAGTTTTGGAAATGGGAAAAAATCATTGGAGGGTGCATGTGACTGATAACCGCTGTAAGAAGCAAAGTACATAGCTAAGTCTGATTTCAATTCACAAGGACTGATAGAAATTGTTTTTGCATTCCATTGTTATTTTGCCGAGGCAAATGGACCAAACCAAAACAATTGGACAAAGTTTGGATTTCAGTATTTAATTACGAACAATCTGAAGCTGCAGTGTAAATATTAAAGTCAAAAAATAAAAGAGAAATCTAAGGCTGCAGGCAAAATGCAAAAATAATAACTTACATTTGTCTGAGCTTGTCTATAGTACAAAAAATAACCATTTAAATGAGCATACATTGCATCTGAACCACTTGATCCTACATTGAACTTGCTAGACTGCGAGCAGTCTCTCTTTTCCTTTAAAATCCATGAGGAAGAATATGCAAAACAAGTGTGCAAGTGTGCGTGACTAGAACATACATGGGTATTGGAAGATGAAAAAAAAGAGAGACTGTAGGTTGGTTTCATACAATGGTTTGGATGCTACTTTGACAGGTCGCATCAATGATACACTGGTGTCTAATGTTTTATGTGAATCTATTGAAGCTATATCCAGTGAAATGTTTGACAGATTGCCACTGAAACCAGACAAATGACAAAAATGTCCATTTTGCCTGGTCAAACAGCATAACGAGTCAATAATTTATTCACGCGTGTGAATCGAGAATGTCAAATAACTTTACAGATTGAGACAGAGATAAAGGCCTTTCATAACAACAGTTTAGCAACAGTACAGTTTCGTCACTTGTTCCTGAATTAGAAACTGGGTTTGCTTTGTTTTCTTTTTTGGTGACAGGGAGGAAATTTCACTGTTTACAAATTATCATTACCATGTGTCTCAGAGTCCCAGACCCGCGGTGTGGTAGCAGCGTGAAATGAGCTTGTTTGAAATGGCTTTTCTGTCCGGAATGTACACAGGATAGGATTTAATATAAGAAGTTCGCTTCTGTAGGTGACTTTCAAGCTTCCTTGATTACCGTATATTTAGCTCAGCTAGGAGAGGGCTTTTTTTTTTCTTTCAAACGGTTTTCAAACAGCTTTTTTTCTCTCCTCTATCATTATTTACAGTTCTATTAATACTTGTTTCCAAACAGCTTGTAAACGGAATTTCGTTCGAAAACGGAAAGCCAATAACGCGCATTTTTGTGTGAAAGGTCATTAGCCGTTCATCCCTTCGACCTTATCTGTTCGAAAAACATTTCGCTTCGATATATTGCTTGATGCTGTGACACTATTTACACGGCATTGCTAGACTTTATCGGAATGTCTCCCGTGAACTTTGTGGGAAAATGAAATGTATGCTTAGCGGATGATATTCTTTTCCTAAACAGGGAGAAAACCAAGCAGTCATTGCAAATAGGCAGTGATAATTAATCGACCGATGGCTAATTGGTAAATCTTCAAAGCGAACTAGATTGGAAATACGATAGCTTCATTGAAGATGTTTTTACAATATGCAAATTTGGCTGTAATCGAATGGCTCTCGCTTTTTGAGTTTTCCTCACAAAGCTTGTTATTGTTTTGTCCAACAATACTTCACAAAAGAAACAGTTAGAGGTGAATAACAAAGAACTACCTATATGCATATCTAGGTATACGCATATAGTCATACGCATATTTGCGAATTGCTATACGCGTATACGCGTATTGTCATACGCGTATGCGAAGTTCGCTTATTTCTGAGCGGTACTGTATACTCTACTTTGAAGCCATTCTAATACCACAGTCCTTCAAAAAACAAGTGTACAGCAAAAACTAATAAAAAGGTTGCTAAATAGAGCAGCAAATGTTACAAACTCTGGAGTTGCACTGTAGGAGATAAACATTACAAATGAGTTTTGGCGTGTGCTACATGTAACCTATAAAGGTTACTGACAGGAGGTTGAATTACTTTGTCACCAGAGTGTTGGGCATGCATCCAAACTGGTGTATGAAACCAGTGCAGTCTCTCTTTTCACTTGTCTTCCTAAGCCCATGCTACTGGAGGCTTGCTCATACATAATGCTCACAGCGACACTTGCATACTTACTTGTTTTGCTTTCACAGTTTTTGAACTTAAGATATCACTGGAACCTTGCCATTTGGCCATGAGGCAGCAAAACAGCAGATTTCCCACGACGAGTCCAATGGAAGTGATGAAAAACATTTTCAGGGGGAAAATCTGTTTCAATGTTTTTGAGGGACAAAAGACATAATACTAAAAAACTTAACAACAATCAACAGATGGAAATATGACCTTAAATAACTGATCAAACAAATGAATTACACCTGCCAACTTAATGAAATGCCTCGAAAAGCAAGAGAGAGAGGAAAACTCTGTCAAAAGGGTTTTTAATACAGAAAAAAGCTTGCAGGTACTCCAATCTTCACTGATGCATGAAAAACAGCTTAACCTAAAAAAATGCACCTAACCTTTATTTGAAGCTTGCAAATTTGACGAAGAAATCCACATTAATGTTTTTGATGAATAACGTATAGTAAAAGAGAAAGAAAAAAATTAGTGGGTTTAAGTCTGCAGCTAGGATGTTTAAGGACAAAGGGGGGGATGCTGCATAAACAAATGGTTTTTCAAAGATACCAAAAAAGACCCAGAAAAAGTCAGGAAATCAATCAATTAAAAAGGTCTCCCCAACCTCATTCCCAGGGTCTCTCATCTTACCGCCCCCTGGGGCGAGTGAGGAGAGACCCTGGTTTGGTCTGGTCACATGTCTTTCAGAATCTGATGTTCCCATTCAATTTTCAGTTCTCAGGCAATAAATCTTGATTTTTTAACCAAAATATTGCTTTGGTTGCTATGGCAACTGCCGCTTCTTTTTACACCTCATGCAATTGAGCGAGGGGACAAAAAAATTCTAATTAATTCTGGCTTTGTTCGATTTTGTTGAAATTTTAACATGATGAAGCTGGATTGTTTTCGAGGTCATAGTTAATGATTGATTTGTAACACAGGTGACTTCTGTGGAAATACTATAGTGCCAATGTCTAGGACATATAATAAGCCGTTGATTGAAAGGTTGCTGTCTCTTTACCATAAGGATTAAAAGATTTTTTGACTGTTGATCTGTACAGCGTTTATCTTCTGTCGCGTGTTGACAATGTAATTCGTTATATCGAGATAGATTTTACGTTTGGACTTCCGGATTATGTTTGTTATATCGAAGAATTCGTTATCTCGAGGTTCTATTCCATACATTTTACTGTAACTTTGCCCGGTCGTAGAGTATCATTCGTTATATCGAGGACTTCGTTATATAGAGGTTCGTTAAATCAAGGTTCCACTGTATTTCCAGGGGTCTGAGTTTTTGGGATCTGCATTTGGGTGTCATTAAAACTCAGGCCCATGGAAATAAATAAAGAAAAAAGATTTACACTTGTCTCAATCTTATCACCTAAAATGTTTTATGGTCTCACAATGTTCATGGGGGTAACAGCCAGAAAGGATCGAGAAATTTATCTTTTACGGGTTTATCACTGTCACGTCACGTCGAGTTAGGTGGATATAAAACTGACTTAATTTGAACAGTGCCTTGTGTGATATTGTGTCACTATGTTCCAAACATTGTCTTCTTTGCTTAGATGATAACTGTTGGCTGAGCATGAGTTCCGAAAGATATTAGAAAGCCTCACAGGTGCCAAGTCATGAAGAACCTTAAACATTTGCCTAGTCTTAATATGAAATCTGAATTTGCTTAGTAAACTCCAGGAAAGATGACATAGGGCTTATTGAGACTGTCCAGCTTCGTTTTGTAATAATAATAACTAGATGCCTTGTTGCGTGTACCCAGGCAGTCGTTATACTGAGAAGCACTAGCTATATTGCAATTGAGCTAAATGTTCTGCATTTTAAGTCGTACGAAATTCAATCAAATTGATCTGCTCAAGCTATTCTGCTTTTGATTGCATTTCTTGCATGTAAAATGAGTCAAGATCGTTATATCAGCCTATAAATGTTAGTCTATTTTCCTTAGCCTTTGTCATCGTCATTGTTTTTTTTCTTCGTTTCTCAAACAAGAATCATTTTGAATTTCATAGTTATCGCGGTGCGTGACATAGAGCTACGAACGCGTTTGTTGAAAAACACATACTTACATCGTGATTTTTAGCCCATTCAGAAGTTTAAGTGTTACGAAAAGTGCTTATGTAAATGCTTGCTTGTTCAGTACAGACAATCAGTCGCCTAGTATAATCTTTATTTATTTAATCTCCTATAACATCACAATTTCTTGACTTTATCCACTGAATGGTTTTCGAATAATTTTTTTTTTTTGCGTCAGGATTGTGTGACAGTACAATAGAAGAATTGTTTTGCTGGGGTCAACATACATTTGTCTCTTTCACCTTGAATGTAAAATAATTCGCTACATGGGTTTCATTCTTAAGAAGACACATAACTCTGTTACAAGAAAATAACGAGAGGATATCATTTAGTTCTAGATTTTAGCTTTATTATTCTTTACGAAGTTTCTCAGAGCGTCTTACTTAGGTGTACTCAAACAGATACATTCGTCTGATTCGTAAACAATTCTCTAACCCAGGGCTCAAAGTTATTTTTGGCTTTGGGAGCACTTGTGCGACCAAGTGTAAATTTTTAGGTGCACTGCCGAAATTTTAGGGGCAGAGTTAAAAATTTCAGGTGCACAGCTTCAAATAATTGAAGCACCTACTCCAAAAGAACACTGAACGCTCCAAAAAGAGCGACTCAGGCTTCGTGTTGCAATATGGACCTATTCTAGCAGTATTGAACACAACTAAAACAACTAAAAGAATCAGGATGTTTCACACAAGAGGCTTAGATATTACTGAACAACTGAAGTCACTTCTTTGAGTATCCTCACTATCCAATTGCTTGTTGTTTGCCTCACCTGTACCTTTGAAATGCTGTTCACGAAAGATTCTTCATTTTTCATCATGTGGGTATTCGTGAGAAATAGCACAAACTTTTCTCATTTGGCAAGCTTTCAAGCCATAGAATTTCTGGAGCAGCCCATTCCAAAAAGACTGGACATTTTATTTGTATGTCAAAGAAGTGAAAACAAAGCTTTTTATACAAAACTCAGCATTCTGTGACTGTTGTTCGCAAAGAATGAGACAACGATTTAATCTCATCCCCAGTCTCCATGCTTTCCACTGGGAGCACCTAGCACTATGACCGCACTACGAAGCATGTGCCTCATTCCTTCACTTGCATTTGTCAGCGGAGTTGTTTACAACACAGAACGTGGGAAGAAATGAAAGTTCGAGTTCGCAGAATCCACAGCTGGGAAATTAGGCTTAAATATGACAAATAGAACACACACCCATGAAAGGAAAATGATGTAACGTTATTATTTGGTGCCTCAGGTTGTGTTATATCTAGTTTAAATTTATATTTATCGATCGGAGTATGTTAGTATGGTCAGGTGAGTAAGCACTTGGGAAGTCGTACTGTGCTTTGGCTTTAAAGGCGCGGTGGTGCAACCACAGATAAATTTTTAGGTGCACAGCCAAAAATCTAGTCGCATATGCGACCAGTTGGTCGTTAACTTTGAGCCCTGTAACCTTTCTGCTCTTGTTGCTCAGACGTTATGAGTTAGTGCTGGGATCCTTCTTGGTTCATGATCACCTCTGAAAATACGATGATGCTTCTGAAGATGCTTTTTATCAAGTGTCGAAGAGTTGATAGCCCCGGTTGATAGCTGCTTTGGTATAACATGATTCTTGATAAATCGACTCAAAATGTTCGCTCTTAAATTGATCTCTTGTAAGCCTTGCAGACCAACCCGTTCCGAAAACGCTTAACGACCTTTAGTGTTGGTCTACCGCGAATGGCCTGTTCGTTTGTATGTGATTTCATCGCCCTAAAAATGATGGAATCCGAGCTAGTTTTTCACGTGACAACTTCTGTAAATTCCATGTGCTGTATGCATGCACAAGTGACGCATGCGCTCTAGAGACCACATGGTGATTTGTGACTGAACGAGGAAAAAAAACAAGAAAGTCGAAACCTAAACCCAGGCCTCACTGCCTTGGTAATAATTTTTGACTAAATTCCTGCAGGAGATCAGTTATGCTGACAAGTGCAAGCTTTCTGTCTGATTGGTGAATTTGTTGACAGTTGAAGAAATCAGATTTCAGGAAAATTGGTGGGCATTGCCGGATTTCATACGTTGGGGGCCTGGGTAGGAGTCCGTGTATTATGGGATTAACAACACAAGAACCATATATTTAACAATTATCCTGCGAAATCGCGCGGAATATCGTCTGATACTTAGCCGACGAGGCCGTAGGCCGAGTCGGCTAAAATCAGACGATATTCCGCAAGATTGAGCAGGATAATTGTTTTATTATTCAACAAATTGATAACAAAACTGATTTCCAAGCTCGTAACATTTTTAAACCTTTCTGTTAACATTTTTTCACTTCACTTTTTCTTCCTACGTACGAAGCTACGTATATCGCCGGATATCCGTCACCTACGGATGACAGATATCGAGAGCATCATGACCATATTTGGATAGTGTTACAATTTGTTGAATAATAATCAGAAAGAGCACAGCTAGCTTTACAAAATCCTTAAGTTTCGTGTTAATTGGGCCAATATTGAACAAGATACAGCCATTCAAAAACTTCAAAATTTGCAAAGAAATGTATGCATTTCCGGACAAGTGTCTGGCAATCCATACATTTGTTAGTAAATTTTGAAGTTTTTGAATGGCTGTATCTTGTTCAATATTGGCCCAATTAACACGAAACTTGAGGATTTTGTAAAACCCGGTGTGCCCTTTCTGAATATATGGGTCTTGTGTTGTTAATCCCATAATAGACGGACTCATACCCAGGCCCTCACGCTATGAAATCTGGCAATAATGCAAAAGCCTGGTTCTTATAGCAGGCTCTCCTTCCCCTTCTTATTTGTATTTTTTGCCTCTCTACCCCTTCCCCATTTACATTTGCAGGGCTACCCCCCTCACTACCCCTGAATTCTTAATTTCTGCCTGGTTGTCATACTTCAATGCCCACCTGCTCAAATCTTATTGAAACCCTGTTTTATCTGGCTTTTCTTTAAAATATCAATTTCTCTGACTCAAAATAAATTTACCTTACTTCTCCATGATCTTGAAGAGTTTTATTCCACGCCTACCTCCTGTAAAACCATGAATAAGAAAACATGTCAAATTTGACTGCCAGATTTTTAAAAAGCTTACATCTGCTGATATTGAAGCTAGTATCTTTGAGAGAAATACTACAGTACTACAGACTTTTATGTTTGACTACATTATTAAATAATAATAATAATGATAATAATAATAATAATAATAATAATAACAAAAACAACAACAACAACAACACTAACACCAACAATATCAATAACAATAACAAGAACCGCGGTGCGGTTGTAACTGCGCTCTTTTACCATTTTTTAACTTAGTTTCATTTAAATTCCAAGCCAAATTCATCTCCACAGCCCACGCTACAAAGCTCTGGGTTTTTAGTACATTGCGGACGTTTCATAAGTTGCGTGATTCTACATTTGGACGAGTGGGAGCTTGGGTCGGGTCATCGACCTACATCAGTGAGTAAAAACGGAAATTAGCATGACTCGAGTCACATTCCATAAATGACGTAATTGCTTGTCATGTTTTCAACACTCGCTTCAAATCAAGCACTTCACTAATAAGAAGGCAATATATTTTGTACTAAATAAAGAGTAGAATTTTCGTATGATTTTCACTACATTTAAGTTTCACCAGCTTTTAGGCCATAAACATCACAATTTTATCGCTCCGTAATCAGCGGTTTTTGATTGCGTCTTTGCATAGCATGGGTCATATGTTCCGAGACGAAACGCAGTGCACATTCTAAAGCAGTCCTTGATGATTCATGGTTTACTGTAGACACCACATCACTTCATCAACACAAACTATATTATCACACCAACTATATTTTTAATTATTATCCAACTGCACTTCGCAGAGTACAAATAACACTTAAGACGAGTACAAATATCACGCGGTATTTGTACTCCAGAGGACCAGTTAGACAGGTTTCCTGCCGTTGACCAATCAGTTAGCAGGGTTTCTCGCGCCAATTCCGTTCCGCTTCGTATACTTCTATCACGCATTCCCCGTAAATAAATATCCACGAAATTCGCTTGCACAAACATACCAATTTGGCGTGTTGGATAATAAATCTCTTATTAGACATTTTGTTGTGTAGTATCGCCGAGAATTTTTACTTGTTGTTTGTATTTTGACTCGCCCTACGGGCTCGCCAAAATACGGCACAACTCGTACAAATACTCAGCGATACTACACAACAAAACGTCTAATAAGATATATATATTACGATCGCTCTTATTTGCCACGTAGTGAAAGTGAACAGTATAAGTTGCGTGATTCAATCATTACATTCTTTGCATAGCGTGAGTCTAGCGTTATTTGTAAACCGAGAATTTTGTTTACATCTATTAAGGAAAAAAATACCTTGACCTTTCAAACAAATATAAATTTACATATGTTAAAAGGGTTTTTTACGAGCGCTAAGGTTTCATTTTTTTCCCGAGAAAATTCCACCATTGCTTCTGGCGAAGTAAACACGATCTTATTTATCACCGTCAGCGTATTCCATAGCTGACGCCAGATGTAATACCTTTTTAGCGCATTGAATATCCCCTTCGAAAGTGAACAGAAACAAAAATTTCATTTTGCACGCAAAACAATAGTACAGCTTAACTCTGGATAATTTCAGCCTTAGTAGCCAGCAGCTGGTCCCCAATTAGAATCTTTATCCTTACAAATGTTCTGACATCCATCTCCAAGGAATTTAACCCAAGTTTGACCGAATAAACATTTCTCCCACCGGCGGCCATTTTTTGTCTAAATAGTTAATTTGCTAACTTTACAAAACTCTCCTGAGGGGGGATATGACGAAAAGAGCTGAAGAATGGCCTGTAATTGGCCGATGATGACATCGTCCGTGGAGGTTTGGGATTTGTAACCGACAAAACTAAAAAAAAAAAAAACCGCAGGCAGAACATAACCCGCCCAGCCTAGGGCTGCGCGGTTAATAATAATAATGATGATGATAATGATAATGATAATGATAATGATAATGATAATAATTTAAGCAAACCCCTACACCCTTCTCATGATGTGATGTTGCACAAGCCAAATTTAACAACAATTTTTAAAATTAGTAATAGAAATTGGACCGAGTGGAGTACAATTCGGGGAGTAATCACGTGAGTACGTTATTTCAAAATTGGAGGAGTGCAAAGTGCGAGGCCGATTTGAAATTATGAGCACTGATTAACTGTATCTGAAACAAATTTTGTAAATATTAAAAATGTCTTTTGCGAAGTTCTTTTCAGCAAAAATATCTGTAGCTAATTGATGTGTAAATCATGTGGATATCCAATTACAGGTATCCAATATAAAAAAGTTCAAATTGGAAACCTGTAATTGGACATCCACATGATCGCGTGTCGATTACATGACAAATAGGGGCACGGAGAATCAATCATGATCAAGAATTTTGTTATAGATACTATTACACTAGTCGTAACCAAAGATTAGAAAGTGCGGGCGAGGACGATGCATTTTTGGCTATTTGGGTAATGAAAGATTTGGGGGCCTATAGGTAGTGTCCATAAGAACACCTGCCATGCTGCCCCCACCCTTTCCTCCTCTATTTTGACACTAACAATACAGTGACTTTACTAAACATGTGAAACAGTTACCAACACTAGGTTATTCCATGAGACTCTTGTTCAACTGTTTTGTTTTTGTAGTTTAGTATATGCTGTAATTGCTATTGTTTCACGACATAAATAAAATCACTCTAGGCTATAAAATATGCATTTTGCTTGGATCAGTATGATTGACGTAACTTAACAATAACGTGCAAAATTTAACAATGTCATTTCAATGAATAAGAATGAAATCAAACAAATAAGGCATTTGTTGATGTGCATAGTTTAAAATGTCATGATATGTAAACTGAAACAAAACAACTAATATATGAAGAAATTTCAGGTTATTCCACAATGTTTTGTTTGTGGGAATATTTTAATATTTGACTGAATAAAAACCGAAACAAAAGGACTGTATTGTCACATACTACATGTAAATGCTCTGTAACAGCTGAAACTAAAACTGAATTATCAAATGCTGCTGGATAGTTCCTGCGTTTTTGGGACTCACATCTGTATGGTTGGATTGGTTGGCGATGCTGTTATTGGGTGAGCTTCATGTGATGCAAGGTTCAAATTATGCATGAAAAATAGCATTCTTTGCATTCTATACATTCATAGTGGAAGACTCGCAAATTGAGCAAAAAGTGAGTCAGGGCTAAAATATACAACTGCAGTGCATATTTTGGTTAGAGAGAAAGTATGGATTGACAATATCTCTCCAGAGATAAACACTTTTCCATACGATCGTCAATAAAATAAAATCAGAATTGAAATTCTCATACATTGCCTCTATTGACAATTTCATTGAACATTTTCTATTGTCCAACAACATGCTTCAATATGCAGTGTCTCTGCCAGACCGCGCCATTGCGGGAATCCTTCATTGCATTCAGAGAAAGGCCCCCAGAAAAATCGAGAAAGGGCCAATTTAGCGCTTTACTTTTACAAGACTACATGTAGGCTTAACCCAGGCATAGTATTATAATAGCCATCCCAAGGATCAAAATTGCAACCGGTATGGTCGCTAATGAATAACAATTTACAATACAACTAACATTTCTTTCCTGGTGGCCAAAAATTCTGGTATGGTTGTCATAATCACGACTTCATTTCTCTTCACTGAGGATCAATAATGGTTATTTACCCACACCTTATGTTCTTCTAGAAAACCATGTTGATAGAAGATCTTCGTTAATAAAACACTCAATATATAGCCTACATGTAGCCGTACCCGCCCCCACTTGTGCATTTCTTGACTTAATCCACTGAATGGTTTTCAAATAATTTTTTTTATTGCGTCAGGATTGCGTGACAGTACAATAGAAGAATTGTTTTGCATGTGCACGAGGTCATCATGCGGTAGTCAAGAAGAATTTGGAGCCCGAATAGGATTTTTCCGTTGAGGACAATGCAGCATTGGATGCTCTTTCATACAAACGCAGCATTTGTTATGGGCGTTAAAAGATTCCAGTGTACAGTGAATTTTCGAAATCAGTGCCTGTGACTTCATAACTGCAACAATCATGTCAAGGACACTGAAGGTCACAGGTAATCATGTCATGTATGTCTGCAGTGCATGATTTCCAAGGGTAATCTTGTCAACTTCACAGGATTTGTGTTGCTTGCTGTCAGTGAAGAGGCAGAAACATGACTTCGAAAGTTTTTGCATTCAATGTAGACAATAACGCTTTTACCGGCCGGTAAAACGCAGTTAATGGAACATGACACCCCTTGGCGCAAGGCTGTTTTTCATTTGTCACGCAATCCAGTAGGATAAATAATACAACAATACTGAATGCGAAATTCATGAATGAATGTTCCCTTGTTCCGTCAGTTAGGACAAACGCTATTCATGTCTGTATTTAGCTTCTATCTTGCCGTGTAATCTAGTCATATATCTTAGCTTCTCCTAGATTGGTCCTTATATTTGTTAGCCCCATTCATGGCTGACAAGCTCGCCACGTTGCGTCTATTTAGCTTATAGTACAGCTGTACCTATTGGTCGAACTTTGGGACACTATCTTGCTATATAAACTTCAAAATACTGTCACGGGGCATAATCCTGGCAGCTTGCACAAGAGTACACATTTTGCAACAATTTTGCTTTAAAATTTTCCCACCCTCCCTCCCTGGGAGAAGGGCTTTTTAATTGTTATTTGCCAATAAACTGGGGTCACTCCTTGTGGTTCGGTTAAGTCTGCGTAGCGACTTCCCCCAAGCTTTGGCATTGCTTGTGTCTTGCCATCTTATATCCTTGCCTTTATCTTGTCCGATCCAGCCTCTGCTGTGCTGGGGAGATAAGAAAGGCTCTGCCAATACTCTTGTTCTATTCCCACGTTAGTGGGGGGATAAGTGAGGCTTTTGGTTTCGTCACCTGTTATGAAGTCGCGTCAAACCTGCCACAGGGCTGTGTCCCCCAAAATTACGCAATATTGTTGTTTGCTTATTTGTTGCGGTTACCTTACCTAGTTGCGGTACACTCTGACCGTAGTTTAAATACTGGAATAGTGACATTAATTAAAGATTCATAGCAGAATTAAGTGTACTGTGCAATTTGCAGGACCTAGATTTGAACAGCCATATTTAGGGTTTACCTCGGTGTATAAACCTGTGAAGTTTTTCTTTGTTTTGTAGCTTTTGTTAGGGTTAGGGTATATTAGGTTGACCTCTTTGTATTCTTTGTTTTACGTCACTGGTGAGTGTCACAGGTTTTTTACACCAAGGATGATCCCATATTTATCCCTCCACATAAACAAATCTCTGACTGTGAGACCTAACCTAAAAATATCTTTTAACGCATGAAGACAGAGCAAGCATTCAGATCTATGGTACTTCTTTGTGGTATTTCTTTGATGGCTCGCTGGCTTTCTCGTGAGTGATTCACCTGAATTTCAGGTACAATAATTAACAATTATTGGATGAGGTTGAGCAAAATATTGTGAATTGTCAATGAATTGTTAATTCATTGGCAGGATTTTTTACTATCGGCATATATTTCTGTTGAAGAATCAAATCTAAGTTATGTGTGCTCAACACAGCATATACATGCCTGTTTAATAGATCATTGCTATATTTGTCATTAAATCAAGTAGGATTAGCTTTAAAAATGCAATTTGTAAGTCACGCACACCTTTATCTGTGCACCAATTCGAGCCTATGTGAACAGGACATCAAAAATAATTGTCACTTCCCACATACAGATTTTTTTTCTGTTTTTTAGTGTAATGGAAAGAATCTGCCAAAAAAAGTGGGGTCACCAAGCATCGAACAAAAATATTCTGATTCACACACCAAGTTAATGCAAAGGTCATCAGCTCTATATTTTGTTGAGTTTTAGACTAGGTGAAATTATTCACGTGAATCTGTGAGACACTGACCATTCACAATATTTTGCGATAACCGAGTTCAATAATTGTTTTATCATTTGATCACCAAGTTTGCTTTCATATTTTAATCACTTCCTGGCAGCTTAGGGAAGCGATCTGCCATTTTACTCTCAAGAGCATGGTTCCAATTACGCATGAGCAGAATATTATTTGCAGCAAAACACGTTTAAACGGTACTACCCATGAGCAGACCATTATTTGTAGGCAGTTATTTGCAGGTCACGTGGTGGACTCGCGGCCAATGGAAAGGAAGAAAGCAATGCGTCAAATGATAATAATATTTTTCTGCTATGGAGGTAACAAGTGTCTTTTGTAAACAGCCCTCATGAATAAGAAGCTTAATATCATATTTTGCCACCCTCCTTCAAACTCTGTATTATTATTTGAAGGTACATGCTGTGGGTTTCCTTTAACATTTTGAGCTGGAGAGGTCATCAAATTGCAAAATTAATTGCCGAGTAACACGCTGAAGAGCTCACGAATGCTACTGCTCTATATGTTGATCTCAAAGAAGTAGCCCGTGGAATGGTTTGTTGGTGCAAGTCCCACCGGGGGTTAACTTTTTTTGTGACATCATTCATGCCTGATGCTATTACAGTGTTTAGATAGTACGTAAGTAAATAAAAACTTTATTTAAAGAGGGTTGAACACTTAATAGCCTAAGGCTAATAAACTTGTGGCCCTCAGAAAATAAAACTATGAATACAAATATAAAAGTTGATGAAGCTTGACGAAAATTAGAAATTGTAGCTGCACTGTTTTGTTGATTATGTGACACTTCTCGTAGTTAAGAAATGGTTTCCTAGGACACTATCAAAACCTGCCCCAATAAAATTTCATTCTACAACTACCTTATTCTCCTTTATTTTCGCGGGACTTAAATTTCGCGAAAATGTTCTCGGCACATTTCGTGAGTCTTTAATTTCGTGATCGTGGAGAAAAATTGTGTTCGCAGGGAATTTAATTTCGCAAAATTGACGATGAAGTTTTTTGTTCTTTTTTACAAAAATGTGACCTTCCAGGGGAAAATGTACGTTAACGCTTTTCCGTTTAACGGCTTAAAGCATTTGTTAGTCGTTTGTTTACCATTAAAACGGTTTAGAAAATCGTTAGAAGTGTTAGAATGCCCGTTAAAATTTTCACTCTAGCCGTTTACAACGTTGGAAAGTTGTTAAAAGCGTTTTCACTGTCCGTTAAAAGCGTTAGTAAAAACTGTTCAAATTTCCCTTCAATGGCGTTAACAGATCTTCGAAGCGTTCGAAAAGTCGTTAAATTGAAACGTTGGCTGTTTAAGATTAACGTTCAACTAAAACCAATATGCTGTCCCTTAGCAGCAGCTGTATTCCTCTAAAAGTTAGTCTACTTACAGTAACAAAAAAAATCTTCTTGTTCTTCCGAGTCATTATTGAGTATCGAGAGTTAGATACACCATGGAACAGGGCAATAATGCAAAGGTACAAGACACTCGTAACTACACACTACAAGGAGCCAGGACAGAATGGTCAATTTGACGACTGTACAAAGAATGTTTTGGAGGAACTGTGCAAAGATGATTACTCAGATGCCGAAGAAGAACTTAAGGCAAATCTTGACACTGATTAACATCTAAACTGGATAGATAATAGCTCCTTGTGTTAAAATTTGTTTAGCACCCTTGAAAACACAAATACATGATTTTTCTATGTCCATTAAATTTCGGGCTGGTCTTTAAAAGTTTGCGAATTTTTTAAAATCGCGAAAATCACGAATTTAAGAACCCACGAAAATTAAGGAGAATAAGGTAATATAGTTCTGTTCAGCACAAAAAGTTTTGACAAAGCAACAGTGATCATGGGAAAACATTGTAACATCTAGAGAGATACTCTAGAGACTTAAACATTCATCTTTTTGGTTGAGGTGAAGAAGATGGCAAAGACTGCAATGTGATAAATTATTCTGGATTTCATTACACGTCTTGGCTTTAAACAAACTGAAGTCATTCTTCAATAACTTAATTGTTGAAAAAAGAATTGTAATTTATTTAATTGTGGAAAATGAATGGAAATAAATATGACTAAAGAAATAATTAAATAAATAAAAATCGTAAAATTCATACAAAACCACATCCATTGCGCATGCTTAGGTGTTGTATTTTCCATATCTTCAATAGTGAAGATATTGATGACTTCATTGAAACATGTTTGAACTTTAAACTGCAGATAAATTTATTGCAGATGTATGATAGGAACACTGTGAGATCTTCCTTAAAAGTCTTTGGCAATCTTTGTTGATCTTTGGAAATCTCCAGAAAATGTGCAGTTTCAGGAAATATCTATACTCTCCCCACAGAAGGGATTGGAATTTCCTGGGGGGGGGGGGGGTCTGTTAGGTCAAAAAATTTTAAAAATTTACAAAGCTTGATTGGAATTTCTAGAGGGGTGGGGGTTTTAGAAAGAATCCCTTCTGTGGGGAAGGTATGGATATTTTCTGGAATTAGGCCAATTTTGAAAGAATCTTAATTTGGTATTCCTTTCAGAAAATGGTTGTAAATTGTTGGAAAATCCTCAAAAATGGTATTATCAGTATGTCTATGTAATAAACAAACATGGAATGTGTTTTCTCATGTTGAACAATTTTATCTCACTCAATATTTGCTATGCTCAGTCATAAGATTTAGAGTTCAAGAATTGAAGAAATACTCAATTCCTATGTATGCATGCCCATGTATTATTCTCTATTCATTATACAAAAGTCAGTGGTATACCGAGTGGTAACAAATTCATAAAAACGATACGATATTCTCACGTGTGAAGATATGATATTGTCACCTGTGAAGATATCAATGACTTCAGTGATATCAAGGTTGATATTGTACTTAAATTGGTTTGTGTATCATCGAAACATCTTCAGGTCTTCCTCAAAAGTCTTCTGCAATCTTAGGAAATCTTCAGATATCTTCAGTAATTTTCAGAAATTCTCGCAAAATGTTCGGGAAAGTTCATCTGGCCTTCGGAACAATTTTGGAAAATCTTCGGAATCTTCGGAAAGTGGTCGGAAATCTTTGGAAAATCATCAAAAATGCCGTCATCAGTTTGTTTATATAATAAAAAGAACATTTCACGTTAGCTCAAAGATATGAATTTTATGTTCTTGTAGCAAGAACTCATGAGTTATTGTTCTTGCCACTTGAACATAACATTCATATCCCCTCGCCACTGTGTAATATCCTCTATATCTTGAAAAAGGCCAAAAATAGAAATATCATTTGGACAGAAAAAAGCAACTTTTTACACCCATTTTTGGAATTGCCTTGCCTACTCAAACTTTGGAACATCACGTGTCATACAACTGAGCTTTGCAAAGTTTGATTTGTTGACAAAGTCAAGTACACATCTTGTCTGTGCACAAGTAGCTCAATGCCTAGGTTACCTCTGTATGGTTGGTGAAATGGTGTAAAATTCACAAAGTTTATATTCATTTAGCCTGCAAACAGGCTCTCCGTATGGGTTAATTATTCTGAGATTTGCTTTCGAACGGCGCCGTTCGAATCGAAAGCAAATCTCGGAATAACCCATACGGAGAGCCTGTTTGCAGGCTAATATTCATTCACATTGAATGCTGTTATTGTTATTCCCAAATATACTTTTTCACATTCAGCAACCAAGTTTACGTTCATGAAATATATTAAGATTGCAAACAAGAATGTAACACTGCGGAAGTAGGAGTTAGAGAAAAGCTAGTAGAGAGTATGTTTTCGTAGCTCTCAGTCTCCACTGAGTACTACTGTACTGTCAATAGCACAGTACCGAATGAAATACTAGGAAATATACGTGTTATGCATGGACAATGGATAAGACACGACTCATCAAACTGCACGAACCTTACAGTGTATTCTGTGACCAACTCTGAGGCCTTCCAAACTGGAGGCGCAGTTCTAGGATGACCTGGGTATTCAAATCATATTGGAGAACGTCTCAGCTGGGGAGCAGGGAGTGATGCAGAGGTGAGGGGGCCTCCCTCCCACCAATGTGACCAGGGTTTTATTCCGGTGTAATGAGTTTGTTGCTGGTTTTCACCATGCTCCAAGGGTTTTTTTCTGGGTTCTCCGGTTTTCCTTCCTCCACAAAATCCAACATCCCCAATTGCTAGAGGACCCGCATAAAAACCAGCTAAGGCTTCTCAATGATTTCGGATGAGAAACCAGCGAGTAGTTTTAAAAGTAAAAGGCGACATTTATTGTTCAGCAGGCAATATGCGAATGAATACATGTGCCAATGTGACAAGCAAAAATGTAGAACTATTTCCTGTAATAACAGATAAGTGTGTCATGAAAACTCCGACCTCAGACACTCACAGTTCTTATCACCTAAAATGTTTTATGGTCACGCAATGTTCATAAAGGTAACAGCTAGAAATGCGGCTTATCGCTGTCGAGTCCAGTGGATACAAAACTGACTTCAATTTGAACAATATTATATCGAGTCTGTCTTTCTATTTCTTCTGTTAAATATTCGCTGCACATATGTCGGCTTATATTCTAAACCTTGTTAGTTTTTCACCATTTGATCAATGTGGCAGGGATAAAATGGAGAAGATATACATCGTGCTCCTTTGAGCATAGCTGTTGCCTATATGAACATTGTGTGACCTTAAAACAATTCAGGTGATAAGAACTGAGACGAGTTAAATATATTTTTTTAATTTTTGAGGGGTGTGAGGTCTGAGTTTTTGTGACACAATACTCCACAAAGAAGTGTCCAGACACCAAGGGATACAGAGTCCCATGATCACTCATAAACCATTCTATGAGATTGTCTAGTTGAATTGTCCAAAATTTTTGAGAAGCCTGAGCTGTTAGCTCTGTCCATAGCTCCAGTTTAGCCCATGTAACACTTTTGTTTGGGGTCTTACTTCTTTGGTCACCCTACACCCTACGTCTGCCATGTTGCATTCAGAAATTATAGAGCGGGAGCTAGGACCTAATGACGTGCAAAGGAGGTGCGCAGAAAATGCTGAATGAATATTACAGTCGTGAATGTGAAGGAATATCACGTGATGAATGTGAATGAAGAAATCTCGTAAATGTGACTAAATATAATCGTGAATAAGAAATACACCATCAAATGTGAATAAATATATTTTGTGATCGTAAACTTGGTTGCTGAATGTGAATATTAATATATTCTTGAATAAACAATAACAGCATAGAATGTGAATGAATATAAACTTTGTGAAATTTTCACCATTTCTCCAACCATACCTCTGTCTGTCCTGGGTCCTGGGAGAGGAAGTGAGGGGAGTGTTTTCTATTTTGTTAAATGTATGCTGTCATAGAGTTCTAAAGTGTGACGTCACGTTGCCATGGCGCTAAAAAATTCAGTTCTAAACAAAGAATGCGTCCCTCTTGTAACCTTTGTGTAGAAGAGGTCAAGTGGGTAATTATCGTTTAGAAAAG
This sequence comes from Platygyra sinensis, assembly GCA_019787425.1. Lineage (NCBI taxonomy): Eukaryota > Metazoa > Cnidaria > Anthozoa > Scleractinia > Merulinidae > Platygyra > Platygyra sinensis. The sequence continues at coordinate 13,959 of JAHPZR010009249.1, read as the reverse complement.
CAAAAGGAGAGTTACAATAAGGTTTATTTATGTTTTTGTTAACAGTAGAAGCCCTGTAGTTTTAAAACTGAAAGAAAACGCGGTTAAAACGATTGTAATGGTCCAATGCTTTGCGCCCGACTGCAACCATCGATCCGAAAGCGATACGTACAGATCTTTAGTTTCCCTAGCAGGGAAAAAAGCGGATGAATACAAAGTGGATTCGTCTATAGAGGTCAGTAAGGATTTCGTTGTCATATACTTTTTCAAATTGAAGAATGCAGTGAGACCGAAAGTACGGTACGTTTGCACGATCGATTGTTGAATGGCGGTGGCCATGTTGCTCGCATTGCATGTATTTGTCACGTTCAAGTCGGTGTTTTTATCTGTTTTGTTTGGTTATTACTGGTTCTCCTATTTTGACTTTAAAAGTCCCTTTCGTTTAAGTGAATAATGAAGAGAAAAAAAAGGAAAGAAATGAGCCAGCCAGGAAGGAGAATGTATAGTATGTGTGCAAGAAGTGATAGAGGCTGCAAGGGAGAATTAGCTCAATCCCAACACCGAGTCCCTGAGAGATCTGAATCAAGCACAGAGGAATTTTCAGTTTAGAAGCAGAGCTAAAACAAGCAAAGAGGGAAATAACGGACTTGACAAAAAAGATTGGATACTTAAAAAATCTTTAGACAGTTTTTACACTGGATGAAGACTAGAGATGTCTTCAACATTGTTGTCAGTTATACAGAAAGGTTCAAAGATCAAATCAATTATACTTTGCTGGCTGGAGAGTCGAATCAATCAGATTCGAAGACCAAATATTTGTTTACATTTATGAAAGTCAGACAAAATTACAGAAATCTTCATCTCGCTAAATTATTTAGCTGTAGTGTATCCACAATTGCAAATATTGTTACCCCAATCATCCATGTTATCCATTCAATTTACTGACCTCATGACATCAGTCCCTTCTAGGGATAAGAACAAACTGTCTGCCTTATCATCATTTAATCAATTTGGGTCTTGCACGACATTGAGGACATTGGACAGGCCCTTGAGATTGCCACCCCAGGATTAATGAGCCAGCAATATTTTACTTACTCAAGTTACAGAGGAATGCACTCTTTAGTTTACAGTCATTGGGGGGTAATTACCTACATCTCAGGAGCATAAGGCCAGGTTCAATATCTGATAAAACAATTGTGCAACAATCTGGATTGTTAAATCAACTGACTGCTGAGGATTTGGTCCTAGCAGACAAAGGCTTTCTGATTCAGGACCTTGTACCAGATGGTGTCTCAGTGAATATACCACCTTTTCTAAACAATGGGGCATTCACTGAAAGTGAAGCAAGGGCAACAAAGGCCATAGCAAAATGTAGAATCCATGGGAAAATGCTGAACTTTAGGATTTTAAGATATTAAGGTCTAGTCCTTCATATATTTACACTGTCATGCAGACATTATATTTCAGCTGGAATTGCAAAATAGAGAAGAAAATAGTCAGAAATTTTCAACCCCCCCCCCCCCCATTTTTTTCATTTATTTCCCCATGCCACAGCTTTGACATGTGAAATGTCATATTCCCCCTAGAGACGCTTAATAAGGGATGGGGTAACCCTATTAGTATTGAAGGAGGAGCCAAAATCGATTGCAGTCGATCGCCCCACGTTGGCTGTTAAGCCCTGAGCCAAAACAACTGGGGGATCTTCCTGTCTCAACAGTGGAAGAATTAATTTTCCCGAAGAATTTCTCACTCTATCAACTGCTGCTGAACAACTAGAGTTTATCAGATGAAAATTAAAAGATAGGGAAATTGTAAATCAAATCAGTTCTTTGACTGCAGATCAGAGAGACAATCCTGGCCAGTGAACTTTCCATACGCTCGGAGTTCTGCATGAATGCAGCGCTTCTCGCAGTTCTCGACCTCCTTGATTTGGTTGTTGGAGTAAGGCTGTATATCCTACCTTTGTTACGTTGGAGGAAACATTTCAGCGATAGATTTCCGAGAAATATCGGGTGCATTCCTTTTTTCCATGAACAGACAACATCAGTCCGACGCAAGTTATAATTTCCGTAGATGAACAGAGCTGCATCATGGCTACATTTGTAAGCTCCCCGTGGGCACTTGCACCGGCTCGATTTAATCACATTGTTTCGGTCAAGGTATATCCAAAAAGAAAATTATAATAAAGAAAGTTTAACAGTAGTTTTCTATAAGCTTTCAGTTCAATGTTGGCCATTTACCGCATTTCACTTATCGTCACATTATACACTATTTTCTTCATACTTGCGTGAACCTGTCTCTTGAAAACACCTTGACTTGCACTAAAGCTTTCCACATTGTTTGATTTGAAGTGATATTCACCTCGTGAAACGGATTTATTCTCATTTTCGAAGAAAGAAAGCAGAGAAGCAATTGTCACTGCACCGCCATCTTGTTTCACGAGCGTTTGTTTAGAACTGAAAATTTGGTTGCCATGGAAGCATGACGTAACCGCTTTAATACTCTATGTCAGTTAAGGTAATTCCTTAGTATTGCATTGCGCATCCCTACTGCGCACGATTTTCGCGTCATCAGCGCGCGCGCACGAGCATGTGCACGTGCAAAACGTAAGAGATTTCCCTCAAACTAAGCTCGATAATGGAATAAATTCTCTTTTTCTCTTAAACGAACACGGTGACCCCCGATTTTTCTTTTAGGTATTTGCTAGGAACAGTCTAATGAAAAACATATTTGAGGAGGAAAAAAAGTTTGATAGTAGAACATGATTTTTTTTTGGAAAATAGTTCCCAACTGGGTGTATTTTGGCCAAGGAGAGGACTTCAAGTTAGCCACGGAACTCTCCGAAAAAGTGCAATATTCCCGCAACCAGGCAATCAAAAACGGCTTAAATGAAGCAATACTGCTTATGTCAATAAATGAAGCTTTACTTTCAAGACAAAACTTTGTTCCTTTCAAGTAACCAAGATTTAATTCTGTATGAAGGTGATTCGAACTTTTAACGCGCAACCAGTAAAAATACCCCATTTTAAGAGCTTGCTGACGCGTAAACAAGCACGGTGACCCCATTTTTTTATTGCATTTTCATAATGCTCATACCATGAATGTTCATTACGCCAAGTTTCAAAAAGAGTTTGATAGTAGAACAATTTCAAGGGAATTACCTTAATTAACTCAATTGCCTAGTACTTATATTTGGTATTTGTGACATTGAGCTTTAAACTTAAGTCTCGAGTATATATAAGCTTAAACTTGACTTATCAGACACCTTACGTGAAAATATGCAACTTACGTTACCTCGAATATTATGATTGAAGGTTTGAAATTGAAGAACAAGGTACAAAACGAAAGATAGCTGTTTCACATCCAATCCAGTTCGCACCTACCGACTTCGCAACCCAGAACGCATTTTGATCTTTCTGTTTCGACTTCGCTTCCACTTTTTTCGAGTTACAGGGTCAAGGTCAATGGATTAAAGATCTACAAGTGAACAAGTTTTGTTAGTCTGAATTTTAACCGTCTCTTCCCTTTACCCCTCTCGGGGTAAAGCGTAAAAGGAAGAGACGGTTGAAATAGACTAAGTTTTGTGTAATTTGGTTTCATTGTGCTCGCTACTACAGGTAGTAGAGTCATTGTGGGTGGGAACTCGGTGTGTGCGAACGAAGCAAAACATCCAGCTACCTGCACAACAATGTTCCCTTTGTTTATATAAACGTTTCTTCTTATTGAAAAAAGCTCATTTAAAAGGAAGAAAACCACGGCACATACCTCAGAACACAATGAGACGAAGACCACATTCACACCATCCAAGGAATCATTGTTACCATGAAGAACACAGCAGATGTGATTGCTTGTCACATTTGAAAGGATTCCAAAAATCACATAGATGAAACCTGGATGAATTTTATACGTTCTTGTTGCGTTTATTATTAAAGATGGCCGCAGTTTTTTTGAACACACATAAAGGATTCTGGGAAAAGCGTTGCACGTGTTGGAATTCGTGGGAGACGCGCGGGAAGAAATCGCGCGTAGTTCTCCACTCTCGAACGGTAAATTTAGCCAAAATCTAAATCTAAAGATCCACCAATTTTGTTCTCATCAGGCATAAGAGGCCGCATAGTTATATTTGTTTTCAATTTCATAACTCGTGTTACATTGTAAACTCGTCTCAATTATTGTCACCAAATGTTTTGTGGTCACGCAACCGCCGAGCCAGAAAGAACTCAAGTGTGTTAAGGCTTGACCTAGCTAATTAATATGCATATTTTTGTTTTAAGGGGATCGGTGTGTCCAATTGTTATGAAACTTGGCAAGCAGTTTTATATGCACATGCTTCCTCATTTGACCGGCTTTTTAATCTTAAATTTTGGTCACGTGACTCTTTAACGGCTAAAAACAATTCAAATCTTTAATCGAAAACGGGGTACTGAAAAACATCTTTTGCAATTGTTTTTAGTTCTTTGCTGCTTTACTTCTGTCAAGTGCTATTTTATGCCGCCTTTTAATCATGTCCACATGTCAACAGAAACGGTTAATACAGAGAAACAGGTCACGTGACATGCTAAATGTTTAAATATCTTTAAACGAAAATAACCTATACCACCTTAAAAGGCTGATTTTTAATTCAATAGTGATTCTTAACAAATTGAATCAAAAACATTTTAGAAATTCTCAGTGCAAACATGCCCCATTTCCAAAAACACCCATTATGACGTCATTATTTCAGAAATGTCACGTGACACTAAAAACCATTGTCATGTTGTTAAACTAGTGAAATTCTATTTATTTCCCACTAAATGACGGCAATAAGCCATTTTATACTAAGAAAAATTAAACAAAGTATATTTCTTTGCGGGGGGTCACCTGATTATAAAAAGCCAAGCCTTAACACACTTGAGAAGCGGTATATTGATCTTCTCCGGTTTATCGCTGTCGCGTCGATCAAAGAGTGAAAAACTAATAAGGTTTAAATTAGCAGCCGACACTTTGATGACATTTGCTGGCGAATTTTTTAGCGAAGTCGCTATAATGTTGTTCAACTTGAAGTCAGTTTTTGTATCCACCAGACGTGACAGTGATAAACCGGAGAAGGTAAATACCTCGATTCATTCTGGCTGTTGCTTCATGCCGCCTATGAACATTGTGTGACTTAAAAACATTTTAGGTGATAAGATTAAGATTGAGATGAGTTTACTATGTAAATCTTTTTTCGAAAAATGGATATTTTTTTTAGAAAAAAAAATGAGGGGTCTGAGTTTTCAGGGAGTGAGTTTTCGGGGGTGTGGTGTCTAACGTTTGAGTTATCGGGGTCTGAGTTTTCGTGACATCCGTTGAATTATGCATTATTTAATCAACCCACGTTACCAAGAGGACACGAGAGTTTGGGCAAAATAAGTTTATTGAACCAAGATGAACTCCTGATCGATGGCTTGACAATAAACCAAGACTAAACTGAATAAAACTATAGCTAAAACTACAATATGATGATAAGCTTTACAAAAAACATGAGATTAAAGGGAGGGAGAGGTGGGTAAGAGCTTACGCGTCGTCTCCGGATCTTACACAACAGATGACGCTGTGGCATGTGCAATCGATTTTAAGAGACACTCGATACCTCCACATCTGTAACTAGTCAATTAACTATCATTAATAAATGATTACTCCATGTACCAGGTGATGCATCACTCTGAAACTGACATGAAATAATTGATAAATTGAAAAGGCTGTGAGTTATTGGGTCAGTGATATCCCTTTTTTAAAAGTAGCAAAAAGAAATGTAAATCGAATATGAGTCTTTGTGTGATACCTTTGATATAAAAATGGATTAATGACCTGTAGGCCAAGTCATATGAATGGTTTCACACTTAGAGTCGTCTTAAAGTGGTACTATGACGAAAATCGCACCTTTCCTATTTAAGCCATTTTGAAGCATAAAAAAGTAGACTGCATGAGAAGAAAAATGCCGTTTACTATTTTTCAAATATCTCTTTTCGTTCCAGAGATATTCAAGTTTTTAAAATATGCAAATTAGCTAAGTGATGACATCATACACTCAACCAGATTTTGTTCAAATATGATGAAAAGAGATATCTCAGCCAGTTTGTATCAGAAATGTTTGATTCTTTGCAGTAAGATTCTACTAAATGTGCTCCACAATATGAGCCTAACAGTTCTGTTACCATGGCAACATACTGGGTTCCAGACCTCCCCTATATTAACAGCTTTTCTGGCCACCTTTGGCGTTCCATTTTGATATTTGCTAACAGCACTTCATATCCATGATCCAGCAAACCTATAAATATGTTAAATCGGATTTGTGGCCTTGCTTAACATTTTAAAGCTAAAAATCACCAACATATTGAAATCAAGTGGGTGGGGACTGGAAATGAGTGAGTTGCCATGGGAACGGAATTTTTTATAGTCATAGGTGTGTTTCCTGTAGAACTATAAGCCTGCCAAGTTTCAATGTTTTGCACTGCAAATTGGCCAAGATAGCTCTATTTATATATTCAATATAATACTGGGTTGAGTGCATGACATCATCAGTCATCTCATTTGCATATTTTACCAATTTTTCAAACTTAAATATCTCCGGAACCAATGCAGATATTTACAAACGGTAAACGGCGTTTTGATTCTTTCATGGAATACTATGTGATACACTCAAAAAAACAAGGGGTACAAATTTGATCATAGTAACACTTTAAAACTGGCAATTTAGAAATGGCCTATTAGAAGAATGTGGAAAAGGCACTTGAATAAAAAGAGAAGAGGAATTAAACATTGTAGAGTTCTATTGGTCAAATGTGATGCATAGCAAGTTCTGATGTTCAAATATGATTGCTTACTGACACCCTTTTATTGGCTGAATTAAATCATTCTTATTTAACATCATTTTGTGATAAGTGCATGATTATTTATTGCATATTTGAAATGGATTTGAAAGAGCATAACAAAAATCAAGATAAACACTGCTTTTATTAGGGACATTTTTCTTGCAGAATTAAGTCCACTTAAATTCTGAATACCAGAATGTAGGACATGAAAGCTTTGAGGAGACATTAGAGCCAAAAGCATCCTATATGTGCAAATGAGTCATTTTTACTGAATTATAAATAACATATCTTCACATCAGCAGGGCAGACATGTAGTGGGAGTGCAGCATTATAACAGTCATTGTTTGAATTGAATGAAATTTCAACAGGTGGAAGCTGGTACAGTTAGTGCACCGTATTTCCTCGAATAATAGCTGTCCCTTGATTAATCACCTCCCTCAAATAATCGCCTCCCTAAAATAATTGCCTTCCTCAAATAATCCCCCCCATTCCCTCGCCACTTTCATTTTCTCTTATCCCCTCCCTATGAAGTTGAAAAGTGACATCTTGGGTGACAAACAAGCTTTCATTTCATTGTTCACAACTGAATGGTTACAAAAGCGTGTATTTCACTTTTCCTTTTATTGCTTGGTATAATAAAACAAAACACTTTGAAGGCATGACCTCCTTTGAGAAATATTTGAAACAATCGCCTCCCTCGAATAATCGCCCCCGGCTATTATTTGAGCAAATACAGTAGATTCTTGAAGTAAACAAGATTTGTATATAATAAATAGATGCAGATTCTATCTTAAAATGTTTGTTCCTTAAAGATTTTGTCTAGTTGTTACTCTTCAAATTTGTTTTAGTTAATGACTTTGTTTCCATGGTGTGAAGCCGCAAATTTAAGTAGAAGTTGTATTTCTTTGTTCAGCTATGAAACTGTAGGTTTATTTCTGGTCATTTTTGAATTAAGGTTTGAGACATGTAGTGAATTCAGGTGGATTTCACCCACTGACTTATTCTTGACTTTGAGAAACCTTCATGGCTGAAGTTTCAGAGTGTTTCTTATTCTGTAATGATATTTGCAGTTTGGAGAGTCATTTGATATTGTTGTAAGCAATGCATTTTGCAAAGAATGAGTTTTTACACCTCGAGTAGCAGCTGACAAAAGTGTTAAAAGTGTCTTGTTCTCTTTGTAAGCAGGAGTATTCCACATGCATTTATCAATCTCACATCAATTCTGTGAAGTCTTAAGGGTGAATTTTGTCGTTGAAGCCAGTTTGTATGATAATGAAGCCTTTCATATTATTTTTGGTGGCTTAGAAACACTTATGACATCAGTAATAGTGTTCTTAATATTAACATCTGCTCACTGTTAATTGCAAGTTATATTGTTGTTGTTTCTGCAGTGTTGACCTGGGTTATTAGGGAAAGTACTGTGGTACAACTTGTGTCACCTGCAATATACAATAAACGTAATAGTCACATATTTCGAAAGGGTGTAAGAATGATTTGAGAAACATACATGGATATCTTTACTTTTGCTATCCTTTGCCCTCCCCCCTCCCCAAGCACAATAAAAAAAGCTTCATGTCTTTTCCTAAAGGTGGCATCCAAAGGATAGTTGTTAATTGCTTTTGTGGAAAGGGTTTTAGGAGAAAAAAATTCATTTGTGAATGGCATGGTTTCATACAAGAAACTTTGGAGTATATTGAAATGATTCGTTTTATGCAAAAAATTTCTTATTTGCAGCATCTGGAAAATTCTGATAGAGTTTCATGTCATTTAGAATGTATGTGAGGACTAAGAATTTAGGAACATGAAAAGCACAAGAAATTTAAGTCATTCTTTGTTTCTGTCAATTAGAAATGTTTTGACAGTTTCTTTTATGTGATTGAAATAGTTGGTTGTTGCATTGAAATGTTCACTTGGTTTGTAAAGTTTCATATTGAGCCTAATTAATTATTTTGATCTCATATGAACATGGGGATTTTTTTTAAGAAAATAATATTGAAACAGGCTTTATGTAAATTTGTATAAATCTATAGGATTTAGATCAATATTTTAGGAGTCATTTGTATACCTGCTGATCACATTGTGGTACATGACCCATCTGGGTAGATGTTGTAGTCTGAAGTTTACTGGTGATGAAGTGAGTCTGAAATTGTGAAAAAGAAATTTTGTTAGAGTGAGACATTGTGTTATGTAGTTGCGTGCATTAGATCAACATTGAAATCCCCAAGCAAATGTGCAATAACTGGAATTTTAGGTTTTGTTAATACTGAGTTCTGAAGTTGAGTGATAACATCAATTAATTGTAAAATTGTAAATTTTCATGTGCTCTTGGAATGATTGATGGCAATGACATGAATATTTGAAATCCATGAAGTGAATTTCCAAAGTGTGAAGGTTTCATCTGTATGGAATTTGAGAACAATTGAAATCATTGTTAATATACACAGCATTCAGTTCCCTTGCAAGTTCTTTTGTTTAAAGTCATTTCCAGAAGTATTAGCATCATTGCTCTCTGACAAGCAAAGTTAACATCAGCTTTTAGAATGTTGCAATCACTTTTCACATCAATGTATGTGCATGAGCTGGAGAGATTTATATTTTGAAATATTTTTTTGTTTAGTGTGAGTTGTCAGTCTGTGAATGCACAAGGCTTGATTTTGCTTTTTTCGTGATGTTTGGGAGACTTGTTGTGGGTATCTCCATTGCAAAATACATCCACATCATCGATCGCTAACAGACTGAAGACTATACTGACACAAAATGGCAAATATCTTTGTTTGGGGAGGCTATAGAGGCTCACGGCTCGAGCCAGAGCCTTGAGCTGCGAGCCTCTTTTTGGGAGCGCTGAAAAATTCCCGTCAAAAAATCCAAAAATCGGCATCATGCCCTAATATGGTATTTATTACATGCGGGCTCGACCACCAGAAGAAAATGTGCGATGAAACTGGGCTAACCAAGAGTAATGGACTGTTACCTGGTTTTATTCCTTTTTCCAAATTCTTAACATAAGTGAGGAGAAGTACAGCAATGATGAGCCGGTTTGCCAAAAGTGTAGCAGTCAGCAAATTTTGGTCAACCAAAATAACTGGACGACCTCCAGACAGTATCCCAATTATGCTGAAATTTCAGGAATCTTTGCATTAGCATAATGGCAGACATCCGCTGTGTTCATGTGTCGATGCACTGTAGCATAGCAAGTGAGGTCATGGAGGGTTTCCTCTATTTTTTTAGTTCTATCAATTAAGCATGCTTTTAAATTATCAGATTTTGGTACTGTAGCTGCAAGCGAGGCATATGGAGTGTTGTGACAGCGTGACATTTCACAACTTCACAGCACAAGATTCGTAAACAGAATGGTTTTATTGAAAGAACACAGAAAATATAGCTGAAAATAAGACAGGTTGTAATACTGGAGGCGAAATTAAACAAGATCTTGCCGAGTACAAGTGAGTTGTGTGTGCTTTTGCTAATCTTCATTAGTATCACCCAGCTAGTGAACTATAGCAAATCCTGCATTTTGATTGGCTACGCTACTAGGGGACTATTAGCAATAGTCATTGAGTAGCGAAATTTGCCAGTTTTTCTTTCATGTTTCTCCCCAAATAAATATTTCTCCAACTTGCATTCGCTAACTTTATTATCGCCTTTTCTGTCCAACTAGTTGGGTGATACTAAAACAATTAGACCCTTGGCCCTCGAGGGCCATGGGTCAATAGCCCTTTTGGGCTACGGGTCTAATTGTTAATTAGTTTGAGGGGAGTTTTTTTTTTTTTTTTCAGCGAAGTAATCTATGCTAACTTTCACTGGGCTGGGCAGATGTGTTTTCACCCCCACACTTTTGAATTGCTCGAAATAGTCGTCCAGTCCTTCGAGTTTATAGGGGAACTAAGTAGAAAAAAAAAAACAAGAGCCTGGTTTCCCGAGGGACAAAACAACGGACAACTGGGAGTCCTGGGGGACAAAAGAAGTAAATTACGAATCTTGTCAGTGCTTGTCCAATAGGCTTTTTTACATAATATGCTTTTATTTCCCCACTAAAATTGCTCCACTTTAATGCTCCATTTTTTGCACTAAAATGCTCGGTTAATGCTTATACATAGGGTTTTTTGTTATATTTTCATAATTTTAACTTTTCAACACAATTGACAGTTCAGAATGCTTAACAAAAACATATTTTGGTTTTCATGTGACATAATCATATTCCAAAAATAAATATTATGCTTCCTTCTGAGGTGTTAGTTTCATCATATAAACAACCCTATAGGAACTTGACATTTGTAGCTCGACAGGATTCTTCTTATTGTAATAGAGCATGTTTGAATTTCCAAGCTTTTGCTTTGCGTGACATGACAAATTTGCGAGGGAAACTCAAATTTCATTTATATCTAAAACCATAAATGGGCCTTCAAATCCCGGCCTTCGATGAAATTAAATTTGATAGAGACAAAAACTACTTGCAGGGAATTTAACCCACAAAAGAATATTGAAAACCTTTGTTTCTGTAGCCAAGTGTAGCATTTTAATACTGAGTAAGACTAAAACGTTAAATTGAAAACTTAAAACAGGAAACAAGAAAAGGATTCGTGATTCCCACACGGCAATCATGTAAAGCAGTTGTAATTAGTTATAGTTTTTAACTTAAGCTTAACTGATGATTTTCCGTGTTTAAATAAAGATTTACATACATACATACAGCTCGCTAAACAGGCTCGCGGCTCTGTCTTGCATGCTCGCACATTAGTTACACCTGCTTATGGCGTGCCCTTTGTTTCAAAATTATTTTTTAGCTGGCGATGGTCATACATGTACGTGTCCTTTTTTATCACAATCTCTGCAGAATGTCCTCGTTTTATCCGTTAACTCAGCTCGCTTTATTGAATATTTTTGTAAACATGGTCAAAAATGGGTGCTATTAAAATTTCTATTCGATCAGTTGCCCATATCCGACTGTTTTCAGTCAGTTGTGCCTGATATTCCATTATTACTGCCTAGAATTCATTCATTTGTACAAGTGATTTTTTCGATCAGTTGTGTTTGACATTCGCTCAATTGTTTGTTTCATTCAATCAGTTGCGCATGTGACTTTTTCGATCAGTTGTGTGTTTCATCAGTTGTAGATGTTACGTTTTCGATCAGTTGTGTTTGATATTTGATCAGTTGTTTGTTTCATTCGATCAGTTGTGCATGTGACTTTTTTGATCAGTTACAGCAGTTATCAGTCACATGCGACCTTCAATGATTTTTTTTGCCATTTCAAAAACTAAGGTTTGGTGGACGTCAATCAAATGTATCCATGACAATAGTTGTGTTCATTTCGTGTCACTTTCACGGCCATGTTCGATCGCCATTGGATCAGGAATAATCGCTCAGTTACTCATCCTATGACAAAGTAATTTGCAATTTTGCTGAAATGGAGGGATATTTATATGAAGAGAGAACGTGGTCTTTGAATTGCATAGCAGAAACACTTTCTGCAAGCGGAACGTTTGTGAAGAAGGCGGCGTACGAAACAAAACTAGAGCCGTAAGCGATCCACCAAAGAAAGTCAAAGAAACGAAAGATATGAGGTAGCTGAAAAAGTTGGTTTCTGAAATGATTCGCTTTATGCAGAGATTGACTTTTTTATCAGCTTGTTATGGATGCATGCAGATTATTTTCGCCGCAGAAATTCTTGTCATTCGCCTTGCTAAAACATAATCCATGCAGAGATCTATCCTGACGAATTTCAAGCATGGCTGGAATACCAGACAGGCAAATTGTATGCAAAGCAAACTGTCAGCAGAACCTTACGGCAAGTAGGATCGTCAGTAATAAAAAGGTAATGAAAGCCGCAAGAAATTAGCAGTTCGATTTTTGTAGTTCATTCTGTAATAAAGGTTCTTATTTATAATTAGTTCATTCTCATGTTGTTGTCAGTGTACACTGTTTGTAAATTTGCAGCTTGAAAACATTGCCCGTGAGTGAGAGGAACGAAAAGGCACTTCAAACGATTTTATATGTCTCACTTCTCAGTTTCTGTTTATCGACGAGTCAAGTAAAGATGAAAGACTCAGAGCAACTCAGATACTCCGAGAATTGACACTGAAATAATGGTTCTGGAAACTCCGCTTAGTGTTATTGTCATGGTTTTCGAGATGGGAAAAAATCATTGGAGGGCACGTGTGACTGATAACCGCTGTAAGGTAAACCTGACCAAACATCCGACTTACGCATTCATTCAGAAGGTCAACAATTAAACTAAGAAATGTCGTCCACTCACTCGGTAAACTCATGGTGTCTCCTACGTCTTTTGATGCATTCGCCAATAATAATTATCTTTTAACCCTCCGTTGACACATTCCACGCAACGTCTGGCACAAAATACTCAATTCAACACTGCTTGTCACAATGCCAAAATGTCGCGGAAATGATAGAATCAGAAGAATAACTAATAAAAAAAACAATCAACCCACAGCCCCTAGACCTGCCCCTGACTAATCCAAAAATTTAGCAACAGTAGCGCGATCGAACAATAACTTAACAAGTCATGCAACCGATTGAAACATCTGATGAAACACATACAAATATCTATTATCTAGCTCAACTGATCAAGAAAGTCACATGCACAGCTGATATCAAACGCACAACTGATGGAAACAGTCACAAACTGATGTAAACGCACAAGTGATCGAAAAACTGGCATGTACAAAATGATTGAATGAAACAAATAAGTGATCGAATATGAAACACAACTGATCAAGTATCAAATACAACTGATGGAAAAACTAGCATGTACAAAATGATTGAATGAAACAGAGAACTGATCAAATATCAAACACAACTGATCGAATATCAAACTCAACTTATCGAAAAACTAGCATGTACAAAATGATTGAATAAAACAAACAACTGATCAAATATCATACACAAGTGATCGAATATCAAACACAGCTGATCGAATATCAAACACAACTGATCCAAAAACTAGCATGTAAAAAATGATTGACTAAAACAAACAACTGATGAAATATCAGACACAACTGATCGAATATCAAACCGGCAACTGACCGAAAAACTAGCATGTACAACTGATTGAGTAAAACAAACAAACTGGTCGAATATCAAACACAACTGATCGAAAAAATCGCATGTACAACTGATTGAATAAAAC
>JAHPZR010009248.1:5000-16554 GCA_019787425.1 Platygyra sinensis | reverse complement strand
TACTGAGTTCAGTGATTGTCCCATGAATTTGTTTTCGGTACCATAACGAGGTTGTGTGCCAAATTTGATGCTTGCTTCCAGTCGGTGACGATTTTTGTCACTAAACCACGTCACTATGCTATTCCGCGGAAAAGTTTGATTCGGTGAATGATGTCTGATAACTCAAATAGGATCGGAACCAACTGGATCTTGCCAAATTTAGGGTCAGTAAATTCAGGCACCGAGTGTTCTCCCCGGGTCACTGATTTGAACGAAACCCATGTTGCAATCAATTCCTGCGAATTCAGTCTTAAAGGAACGTTCACTCTTTTCATCATATTCTGGCTGCTTTCGTGCCTCATAAGGAAGCCACTTGACACCACCACGTGATGTGCTTGAATCATCCAGCTTCCTTTTTTGAGACATTTAACTTCCATTACAGGCTGGGGTACAATATTTTCTCTATTTCTGAAGTTGCGAAGTGCGCGCAAAAGCAGGATTTTCATCGCTCTCTTCCTGTAGATCCTTTCTTGTTTTCAATTCCAAAAAAGTGAACTTGCAAACTGTTGGCATCAAGGCTGAAATGTGGTTACAGAATTCCACTTTGCCAGCAATGCAAGTGCAACCAGAATCTAGGACGTCCCCCTTTCTAATGTACAAAGCAAGCTTCAGTTGATGAGGGGGATCGTTTTTCCGAAACCTGTGATAACATTTAGCTTTAAAACAAAAGTACTTCTGGTCGCTGGCTGCCAATATTTCTTGGAGGTATTCGTCTTTCAGAAATATCTTCGCTTTTCGAAGAGTAGTTGGCACAGAGTTTATTTCCCTCTGGTGAAGACCGGTAATTTGGCTAGCGAACTTCTCCATCCATCTTATAGGATAATCGACTGAGTTCGTGAGTTTGTCACCTTGTGTTTCTGATCCATGCCGCTGCTGCTTTCTCTTTGTATAAAGCCCGCTCGGTTCAGGATCCACGAAATTTTTATTTCTCCCTTTTTCAATGTACTGTTTAACCCTTGAGGAAAGAGAAGAATGATCGCAAATTATAGAATCTCGGCGGTAAGTCAAAAGTTGGCAAACGTAAAAAAGCAGAAACAGACCGCGTGGTAAGTATTCTCACCTTTTCACAAGCTCCGCTTTGGTTTTCAGACCTTTTGCAGGGTCGCCTCTGCACCGTAACCAAATCTTAAGCTCTTCGTTTTTCAATTCACTCGGTTTCCGTGACATAGCGGGGCTCCTGGTAAATCATTTTCCAAGAGAACAGCTACATTTGCCGAAATTGACGGTGTTGCGGCCATGTTTTTTACACTTGAGGCCTTTCTAACCTAGATTTTATGTTTAAGTCACCACTCGGCCCAAGCAGTCCGCCATTTATGAAAGTCGTGTATAGCACCTAAATTTTAATAAAAATACTTGGTGCATCCTTAGCCTCACATTCATGTTTCAAGACAAAGGAATTTTCACAAGATTGTGAGGCTAGGGATGAATGAGTGTCGTTTACTTATTTAAATTTAGGCGCCATTTATACAAAGGGACGTCTATTCTTTCTACCTGTTTGGCGAGTTTGCAAAAGTTTTAGATGTACAAAGAAAATCTGACGCTTTCAAGTAGCTAATGTGCATAGCCTTTAGGGGGAGTGCATTTCTAAGTCCGATTCGGTGTCATAAACTTGACATAGTATTTCTTCGCCATCTTTTGTGCCGAGATCCTGGGACAGTTTTCGCCGGCGTTATAGGGCTCCTAATATCGTATGTGTTTCTTCAACACAGTGAAATTCTATACTGGGAAAATAAATTAGACAAGGAATTTAGAGAACTCAAGAAAATCTTAATAGTTATTCGGGTTGGTCACAGGAAACGCTACCGTAACTTTGCTGATTATCTTTCCTGTCTTCCAATATTCCCAGCTAAACTTTTATTTGATCAAAAACATTAATCAGTCTTAAATGCCGGCCATTAATGCAAGTGCGGCCGCAACACTACCAGAATAGAGACCTGAAAAAAAATTCAGGCTCTGAACGAGATTCGAACCCACGACCTCTGATCTCTGCTCAGAGTCTGAATTTTTTTCAGGTCACTGTTCTAGTAGTGTTGCGGTCGCACTTGCATTAATGACTGTCATCACTCAATTGACATACGGAACAAACCAAGATAATATACAAAAAAGCGACATAAAAACGCCATAACAGCGTATAACGCAAAAAGCGTTACCTTACAAACGAAGGCTACTCTGAGCTTTAAAAGAGCGCTGATCGAAAATACCAACGCATCTTGGCTACTCTCCTCCCCGAGAGAACCAATGGAAGGGGAACACCGTTCATCCTAACCGAACCTTTCCGCAGGTTTGGAATTGATAGTATCTAAACCTGTCCCCGCAAAACACAGCCTGATTTGTCTCAATAAAGTAGCTGTAGAGATTCTTTAAGAAATGAAACTGCTGGTCTTGCTAGACGATATATCCCTTTTCACTCTAAGACATACTAGTCAGAGCAAGACCTTAAAGGCTTAAGTGCCGCTACCGTAAAACCACATAGTGGAGTCTGTGTTGGCCTATCTATGACTTTTTCAAGCTTATAGCTACTAGCTATAGCTGTTTGGTTAAAGAATGTTAACCCCCAGTCTCAGAAGTCGCCGGATTTGAAGAATTGAGAACAGAGAACAGTTAAAAAATTATTTAAACGGTTCCAGATGACAATCAAACAAATTACACGATGAGTGACGGAAACATCTTATTCAACTGTCAATGTACAAGGCACTGTTAAATGAAAAGTAGTAACTCGTTTATTTTATTGGGAATAACAGATAAGTTGTTTCCAAACGATCTTGACATAAGCAGACAAGTCAATACTTTAAATAAAACGACAACACTTTTTAGTTTGTAAGAGATGTTTCGAGAGAAACTTCTGTCATCTTCAGTTAATTAATGTAAAAAGCGTTACAAGTTGAATTTATAAGAAAGAAAAAATGCTAATTATGTTGTCCGACTTCGTGGATTTCATCATGAGCTATTGTGGGTTGTGTGGGTTTTTCGATTCCCCTTTTAGCTTTTCTGTGTACTAGCTAGAACTGGAAATTCGACTAAAACACTATGTTATTATATCCTACAAGAAAATAACTGTTTAATAAAAAAATAATGTAAAATTTAAAGCGGCCTAGTAGCATATATCACAGTTGTTACAATTATCTATTAATTAAGCTAAGTGTGATAAGTCTTTACTCTAAATAAAGTTTTTAAAACTCTTGACATTAGGCTTCTCTCTATCTGTCTTGTCTAATTTGTTCCCAAGGTGGGGCCCAAAATATCGCAAAAAACGCTTTCGATAATGCACGGTGCGAAAACGTGGAATATTAAAATCAGCGAAGTTAATTTTGTCCATAGTAGCAATTGAGTGATGACGGTCATTAATGCAAGTGCGGCCGCAACACTACTAGCACAGAGACCTGAAAAAAATTCAGGCTCTGAGCGGTCGTATACGCGTTAGCCTTTTATAATATAAAGGGCTAACTCGTATACGACCGCTCTCATGGGGCTTTGATAGCTCAGTTGGGAGAGCACTGCGCCGGTTTCGCAGACGTCGTGGGTTCGAATCCCGCTCAGAGCCTGAATTTTTTTCAGGTCTCTGTTCAAGTAGTGCTGCGGCCGCACCTGCATTAACGAGCGTCATTAAAATCAGCGTTCCTCAGATTATTCTGTTTCGTAGTAGTAATGAATACTTCTGTTATGCAAGTGGGTACAAGTCTGTTTTTTACTTTATATTTATATGAAACCTTAAGAAGGCTGGTTTGGCCAGCCGAAATATACTACACCTTCAAAAACATTCTACGTTGCATCGGTTTCTGCCTTCATATTCTTTATTTTATTTGTGAAGCCGATTAGATCACTATATTGATCCAACGTATACCAGCAGGATCATCGATCGGGTTGCTTGCTTAAACATTTTATAGTTGATAACAACCCTTCCCTCCCTCCCATATTTTCAACGTTGTTCCTCAAAAAAGTCAGCAGTATCCCCTAATGTGGCCAAATTCCAAAAGGTAGTAGGAGGGTGTGTAGCGCAGGGACCTAATAGGTACCCTAGACGTTAAAATAACGTGCAATGTCCCAAAACCTTTTGCAAGTAGTTGAAGCTAAAAACAAATTGTTTTATTTCGCCATGGCATGAAACAAAGAAGAGTTTTGGTAATATCTGTGTCCCATCAAAGTACAACTGTGTAAAATGTTCTTGGTCTTCTCAGAGTGATTGTCTGGAAATTGTGAATGTCAAAACCGTGTGGCATACAATTGGAATATAGCCGTTTCATGATGCAACACTTGAATGTTAACTGAACTAGGACCCCAATCAAATTGCCTTGACCCAGAAGGCGCTGCGTACTCACTAGCATTATACATATTATAACCAACTCGTCTGACTGGGTGTCATTTTGGGGCTGACGAATATGGTGAATTCTTATAATAGCTTCATTGTTCAACAGACTGTGGAAGTTGTTTAAAACTGTTTTTACCATAGGATAGGTGGGAAGATGATATGTACAATAACAATGCTCCAGTGTTCCAATGAATATGCTCAAAATGTTCCAGTGTTCCAATGCTCCAATCAAAATAATATATTCCATTTAACACTTTATAAGCAGGCTATATAAACAGCCTTAAGTCGCCTAAAATCGCCTTAAGTCGCCATGTTGTTTCTGCCACTTTTGCTTAAGTCGCCTAAAGATGCCTTATTAAATCGCCCAAAGTTGCCTTAAGTAACTGCGACCTAAAATCCCAGAGTAGGCCTGTTACTTTTCTGGTTTCGACGGTTTCCCTTTTTTACGTCAAAGTTACACATTGAAAATGCCATATATTAGTTGTTACTCTGTTAACTTGACCACTGTAAATCCATGGGGTTATGCAAGTTCTAAATGCATAATTTCATCTTATAGATCACACAGATTTCTCTGAATGCAAACACCGTGATAGCTTGAGCTGCAATTGCAGAATTTCTTTCACTACCTGTACACAAGTAGTGTGATAAAACCAATTTTCCTAGTTGTAGACTATGAAATTGTTGGCTATTTTGTATAGTACTGTTGTAATATTGCTCTGCAGGAAATAGATTTCGTAATCAAACGCAATCTTCTTCACAATTTCTTGCAGTGTGGGTTACTTACAATGAGCCATTATTAATCTGCTATATGTAGGAGAGGGTAAAAAAAACTCGATGAGGTCTTTGGCTTCTAATTTAAAATTGAGTGATGCTCCGACCAAATATGTGAAATCTATAACGCAGTGCATGAAATTATAATAATGAGCAACTTTTCCAATTGACTTCACACCTATGAATATTTCATTTTACATGTATTATACTGAAACGAGAGAGCCCGGCAATGAATGCGAGGCCTTATAGTCTAGAGTGCTTCGACAAACTTACAGTTCATACAAAGTTGTCTGATAGGCAAACACTCCCTCTGGTAGAGACGATATAGCGTTTGAAGATAAGTCTCTATGATAGTACATAATACAACAAGAATAAGTGATATAATGATATCTACCAACGAGTGTAATAATCAACGAGATATCGCCTTTCAAAAACTGCACAATGTCTGGCTTGCAAAGGTGCTAATGGCTCGTACATTCTTCGTAAAATTTTGAGTTTTAAACCCGCGTCGCTCAAAAAGTATTTAATATATATATTTCATTTTACACCTTATAAGCAGGCTATATAAACAGCCTGTAATTTGAGTTTTGTATACTTGCCTTGTTACACTGTACAAGGACTACTTTAGCTTTCAGAAAACATTTCTCATATTATCAACCGTTTGTACCAAGTGAATGTAAGAAGGCACATGTATGCTATGCGGACCAATATTTGTTGCTATAGATACAAGGAGAGACTGTTGCTAAATTTAAATTTATATCACCCAAGTGAAAGCAAGCACTCTAATTGGCCTAGAATCACCTAAAGTCACACTGCTTTTTTCTGCCAGTTTTGCTTAAGTCGCCTAAGATGCCTTATTAAATCGCCCAAAGTTGCCTTAAGTAACTGCGACTTAAGATCCCAAAGTACGCCTGTTACTTTTCTCGTCTCGTTTCCCTTTTTGCGTCAAAGTTACACATTGAAAATGCCCCATATTATTTCTTACTCTGCTAACTTGACCACTGTAAACCCATGGGGTTATCCAAGTTTTAAATGCATAATTTTAACTTATAGGTCAGACAGATTTCTCTGAATGCGAACACTGTGATAGCTTGAGCTGCAACTGGCAAATTTTCTTAACTACCGGTACACAAGTAGAGTGATAAGACCAAATTTGCCGGTTGTAAGACTATGAACTTGTTGGCGATTTTGTAAAGCACTGTTGTAATATTTCTCTGCCGAATATAGATTTCGTAATCAAACGCCATCTTCTTCACAGTGTCTTGCAGTGTGGGTGACTTACAATGAACCATAATTGATTTGCTGTATGTAGGAGAGGGTAGAAAGCTTCAAGAGGTTTTTGGCTTCTAATTTAAAATTTAGTGATGTTCTGATCAAATATGTGAGAATTGATATTGCACTGTATGAAATTATAATGATAAACAACTTGTCTAATTAACTTTCCACTTATAAATATTTCATTGTTTTCCTTTGGGCGCTTCCGCTCAAAGGGATTAATTGCCAACTGCACGCGACACACCCACTATTTATAGGCGTTATCAAGAGCCCATCACTAGGAGCCTGCAACTACCCTGTATTCCTGTCACGGCGTTTTTACAGAACGATCTATTTTTAGTTTGAATTTATCTGGAATTCAGATCCCCACAGTAACCTCAGTAACCAATTGCAATCACAAGCACGGACTATTGTTGACATGTCGACATGTTCACGTGAGGCCGCATTGTTTTATCCTTACTGAAGCGTGCTCATGTAGACTGGAACTGGCCTATTTCGCGGGGAAAAATATCTAAAAATAGACTGGTCTGTAAAAATGCCGTTGCATTGGTTTATTATGGGAGTTGCAGGCTCCTAGTAATGGGCTCCTGGCGTTATTTTATACTGCATGCACGGTATATATTGTATTTTAGTTTCTATCACTCTCGAAGCGATCACATTGTTTTTCAATCTCGTGTAATTTTTCTCCTTTTCTCCTTACTCGTGCTGTTTTTCTCTGTTAAACGTGGGTAAAACTTGTCGTTGTTCTGGCTGCAAGACACCCCTCTCGGAGAATACATTTGGAAAACCGGGAAAGAGTTACTCTGGGCCAGAACACTACCCTGATGTCTCTGTTGTTAAAGAGGATACCGCCTTTCTTTCGCAGTCCATTCTAGTTGAAGATGAACGGCGCAAATCTATATTGGCCACTCTCGCTTCCTTGCTAGCGCTAGGGGCGGTAAAATCTCGCGGGCGGTAAAATCTCTTACCACTGGCCTGAAGGAAGTCCAGGCTGATAATCAGTAACTGCGCGCCCTCCTTACTAACCAGTCGCCGATTAAAGAGGTTGCTGTTCCATCCACAAGCACTGGTGGGGCGACGGCTTCTGGAGTTACTTTGTCTGAGTTACGCGCAATTCAATGCAAGACCTGTCACGACAAGCCGATCGACTCGTCTCTCAGCGTGGGTTGGCAGATTCCAGCGATAGTGACTCGGATCATGGCGAGGTTGAGCCGTCTGCGCACGTCCGCACCAAACACAAAAATGCGTCAAATGGTGGTGGTAAGTCTTTTAAATCCGGGAAGGAGTCAAAAATTACGACTACCATCCTTTATCCGCATAGCTTCCTCAGTCTCACGAATGCTAATCGTGACATTAAACATGATAACCTGACGTTAGAGGAGTTCGTTGCTGGTTACGGACAAATCCCCCAGTCCCCCGACACTGCGGAGATGGAGCGTTCCGCTCGGCGTAAGCATTTGGTGTCCCTTATGCATTTTCCCCAGCTTGACGAGTGGCAAGCTGTCCTCAGTTTTCATGGGGTCTGTTCTTCTGGAGATCGAGCGAGGCCTTCTCAAGTGGGGCGATTCCTTGTTTTATTTAGAGAGCCGTATTCTCTACGGGCATCCTAAGACGCCAAACTCAGCTACAAGTGGAGGATCTTCCACGTCCTCGAACACAGTGTTGTATTGTCGAGATTTCCAACGGCAACATTGTTCTTTTAATCAAGCTCATTATGGCCACCTTCGTGGCAACAGAAAGCGGCTGCGACACATTTGCTCCGACTGCTGGGTGCAATCAAGAAAACAAGAGCACCATCAGCATCAGCATCCCTCGGTAAACGACGAATTCCAAGTGACTCATTCCTAGGGAAGCCCATTTCATTGACATATCCGGCCATAGATTCGATAGTGGATGCAGAGATTACTGCGGCTACGGCCTGTCAGCGATTTACCTCAGCTGTTTCATGGATTTCTGGACAACAGGGGCACTCATTGTTCAATTATCTGGATGATTTTATTGAAATCTCTTCTCCTAGGATAGCCTGTGTTGCAGACGAAACTAAACCCCGTATATATGAATGTTGTGCCGCGTAGCACTGGGAACACAAATAGTGAAACCAGAGAATTAACTCTGAAGTGTAAATTATAGTGCTACTTAAACCCATGAATAACCCACTGGGCGTTAGCCCTAGTAAAGGGAAACAGGGAACCACACGAGGCAAAGAAAAAATCTTTTGACCTCGGTGGGAATCGAACCCACGACCTCCGGAATAGGTCTACCGTTACTCTGCCGACTGAGCTACAAGGTCGCACAGAGAAAGTCGGGGACGATTTTAGATGGTGAATCGCGGCGAAGAGAAAGTAAGGGTACATATGAATGTTGTGCCGCGTAGCACTGGGAACACAAATAGTGGAACCAGAGAATTAACTCTGAAGTGTAAATTATAGTGCTACTTAAACCCATGAATAACCCACTGGGCGTTAGCCCTAGTAAAGGGAAACAGGGAACCACACGAGGCAAAGAAAAAATCTTTTGACCCGGTGGGAATCGAACCCACGACCTCCGGAATAGATCTACCGTTACTCTGCCGACTGAGCTACAAGGTCGCACAGAGAAAGTCGGGGACGATTTTAGATGGTGAATCGCGGCGAAGAGAAAGTAAGGGTACATATGAATGTTGTGCCGCGTAGCACTGGGAACACAAATAGTGGAACCAGAGAATTAACTCTGAAGTGTAAATTATAGTGCTACTTAAACCCATGAATAACCCACTGGGCGTTAGCCCTAGTAAAGGGAAACAGGGAACCACACGAGGCAAAGAAAAAATCTTTTGACCTCGGTGGGAATCGAACCCACGACCTCCGGAATAGATCTACCGTTACTCTGCCGACTGAGCTACAAGGTCGCACAGAGAAAGTCGGGGACGATTTTAGATGGTGAATCGCGGCGAAGAGAAAGTAAGGGTACATATGAATGTTGTGCCGCGTAGCACTAGGAACACAAATAGTGGAACCAGAGAATTAACTCTGAAGTGTAAATTATAGTGCTACTTAAACCCATGAATAACCCACTGGGCGTTAGCCCTAGTAAAGGGAAACAGGGAACCACACGAGGCAAAGAAAAAATCTTTGACCTCGGTGGGAATCGAACCACGACACTTCAGAGTTAATTCTCATGTTTCACTATTTGTGTTCCCAGTGCTACGCGGCACAACATTCATATGTACCCTTACTTTCTCTTCGCCGCGATTCACCATCTAAAATCGTCCCCGACTTTCTCTGTGCGACCTTGTAGCTCAGTCGGCAGAGTAACGGTAGATCTATTCCGGAGGTCGTGGGTTCGATTCCCACCGAGGTCAAAAGATTTTTTTCTTTGACTCGTGTGGTTCCCTGTTTCCCTTTACTAGTGCTAACGCCCAGTGGGTTATTCATGGGTTTAAGTAGCACTATAATTTACACTTCAGAGTTAATTCTCTGGTTCCACTATTTGTGTTCCCAGTGCTACGCGGCACAACATTCATATGTACCCTTACTTTCTCTTCGCCGCGATTCACCATCTAGAATCGTCCCCGACTTTCTCTGTGCGACCTTGTAGCTCAGTCGGCAGAGTAACGGTAGATCTATTCCGGAGGTCGTGGGTTCGATTCCCACCGAGGTCAAAAGATTTTTTCTTTGCCTCGTGTGGTTCCCTGTTTCCCTTTACTAGGGCTAACGCCCAGTGGGTTATTCATGGGTTTAAGTAGCACTATAATTTACACTTCAGAGTTAATTCTCTGGTTCCACTATTTGTAAACCCCGTATAGTCCGTCTTCGAATCAAAGACCAAAAGCTTGTTCCGCCCCTGCATGTTACCAGGGTTTTCTATAATAGGTTCTAATTGGTTCTTGCTTATAGCTGTTCTTTCGTGCACCGTGATTGGATGAGTAGATTTCGTGATACACAAAATAAACACGGCGGCCGGCGACGATCACGGAATTAGTGAACTATCTGACAATCTCCCGAACAACGGGAGTCTGCGAAAGTTTTTTTGGGGAACGACGTCTTTGTTAATCTCCCTGGCGGTTTCGGAAAATCTCTCATCTTTCGATGCCTGCCGATTGCCTCGAATACTGTTTATTTCAAAACAAAACATGCCTACATGACAAGTGCCTAAAATGTAAATCCGTTGGGGCTGTGAATGCTAACCGAACGTTCAAGCGGCAATGAAGATAAACATATCATTGCGTTAGCAACTCCGAACAACATCTCAATAAATTCCGTGACGGCCGCCGTGTTTATTTTGTGTCTCTGGTATTCATCGAGCTAGAGCGTAACCTTGGTTCCACGAGATCCACTCATCGAGAAGAGACTAAATAAAACGAAGCTAATATCTACCAAAAACGGATTTTCCTATCTCTGAAGGACACTAACTTTGTTGATTTCTCTATCAACTTGATTTAACCCAACGACTTTAACGACTGTATTTCCAGAAAACTACCAATTAGAAATGTGTTGTTCCCGATCGACAACTTCAGTCAAACTCAGAAATTGAACACACGCGGGTCATATGGGCCAAAGTTCATTACATATTCAGTCTCCTGCTTGATGTCACGCAACTCCAGAGAAAACAGTATCAACATTCTTCCCTTCCCGAGTTGGAGGGAGATCGATAATTCGCACATTACATTTAACTGTTGTAAACTCGTCTTTAGCTCAAACTAGAAATCAATCAGTCACGACTTAAATGTTTTCTATCTCAAGTGGAGAGATTCAGGTTATCGGTCGGTTTGGGACCTTGTCCTTGACTCGAACATCCACCACTCGCACTTGTCCACCAGGACCGGCATAGGTCTGCTCAATGCGTCCTACTATCCATTCCCGTTTGGCAGCATCAGGGTCGATAACTACAACCACTTCTCCAACCTGAATGTTATCTGCAGGAAAGAACCACTTTTGTCTCCATCCAATATGTGGCAGATACTGTCACATCCACCGTTGCCAAACGTGTCTTCCTTGGGCTAAAAGGTGTGGTATCAACACTCTCTGGTACAAAGCCGCCTCTTAACTGACCAATCAGAAATTGGTTTATAGTCAACACCGGTTCGTCATTAGAGTCATCGCTTAAACTTGTAAGAGGCCTTGAATTAAGTAGACTTTCCACTCCGACGAAAATCGTCTGCAACTCCTCGACGTTTACCTCTGC
>JAHPZR010009247.1:30000-35618 GCA_019787425.1 Platygyra sinensis | reverse complement strand
TCATGCAGGTCCTCTCTCCAGGTTGAATTGGAATTTGGAATTAATGGTTTTTGGGGAGGGAGGTAAAACCGTAGAACACAGATATAAACCGGCCTCGGAGCAAACCTCGTTTCCAAGGTCCTCTCCTACTCGGCCCGAATAGGAGAGGACTCTGGGAACGAGGTTGGCTCGGAGCAAGGCAAGAACCATCAACAATTTTACGATAACTGCAGAAATTCACGCGCGCTTATTGGTTAAATTTTATTGTCCATATGCGGACAGACACATGAATTTGAAATTCATGCGACGCGTCAGCGAGCGAGAGCGGGCAATTCGACAATTTGTTATCGTAAAAAACAAATTGATGTCAGTTTTTAATGCGTCTGTCCTGTTATTGACAATGAATTTCGTCATAACATTGTCAAAGTAGTCTGCGGATCCACTCGGCCATCGCCTCGTGGATCCACACTACTTTGACAATGTTTTGACGAAATTCATGATCAATAACAGGACAGACGCATAAAAAACTGACGTCAATTTGTTAAATTCAACCCACATATGGCCAGAATCGAACCCAGGTTATATTGGTGGGAGGCGAGTGGGGGCCATCCCCACATTCTACGCGCGAAAGTTTTCGTGATGGACAAACACCCAGATGAAGTTTAGCCATTGCAAAGAAATTGTGAACTCTGGTTCCCCTGATTTGTCTCCACTTACGAAGTGATCGTAATGACAAAATACGCCGGCGTAGAACATACGCTGTAGGACGTTTTTTTATTGAATATCCAGCATACAAAGTAGTTATTTCTCTAGATCCTAACGAAATAAATTTGCTTCAAAATGCAGAAATAGCAACGTGTTTACATGTATCTTGATATTGAGTTTAAATTAAAATGCTTGAAGTAAGGTTTAAACGAGAAAAATTTTCCATCCAGCAGAAATTGATAGACAAACTCGCAGGAAACAGTCGATGTATTAGAAATCGGAATTAAGGTCAATTCAGTTAAGAAGTTGTCATTGGTTTGTAGACCAGTACAAACTCAGGATCGCCAGAAACAGCAGAAGGGTGTGAGAAAGACGAATCCGGTGACTTGTGTCGAAAAATGGCTCATGTTCGTGATGAGTGGTTCGTTTCATTACCCGTTTACCCATCAATGACTCGGCCCTGGGTAACCCAGTCCCTTCGGCGCGGTCTTTGATGACAGCGACAGCAAGCAGCGCTTTGGCGGGCTCCACGTCACTTTTGGCGGGAGAATTAATGAACTCGACAGCTCTCGTTGCCACTTGCTTGCACGTGTCCTCATCCAGGGATGTGATTGGTTTGTACACCACTGAAATATCGTGGGTGTCCACAAGATCTATGGTCAGCTGACACATACCAACACCACCTGCCTGGTCAAACAGGTTTTTTAGATCGGCGAAGATAGCATCGACTCGGTTAAGGTCTTGAGGTGGTTGGACTTCGCCGTTCAAGCTGATCATATCTTTTGCTGAAGAGTCCAGTCGAATGCTTATAGCAGTGCCTGTATGAATGAAACTAGTTAGATGGGACTATCATTGAGTATTCGCTTGAAGTCCCGTCTACATTTATACGCCATAGAAATTTGAAAACGGCGATTTTGACTCTGAAAACTTTCCCGTCTCCAATATGCAGGAGGAATTTGAAAACGCAACACTTTAAATCACCGGTTTGTGTTTGAGAAAAACTCATGTAGGAATTCATAAGTCTCCTTCGCAGCCGACGTAGGGTCGTCACGCAACGCTTCTCTCTGCGAAGAAGACCAGGAATTCACCTGATTATTGTGATGTCATTATTTTCGAAAAGCTTTGTTTTCCAAATGTTTTCCGTCCATATTGAAACACACGGCCAGTGTTTTCAAATTCCTTTGGTTTAAAAATAGCCTTTTGTTTAACGGATTAACGGACGGTAGGCCTAACCGTATGAAAGCTGCGTAGGCCGTGAAGATGCGTGTTCAAATTTTTCCGACGTAACATGGGCGAGGCCTTAGATGACAAAAGGACATATCAACAGTGGAGTAGGTTCTTTTTAAAAGAGTTTTTGAAATATTGAACAAATTTAATAAGCCAAAGACATGGGTAATTTAAAATGGTCATAAAACAGGGCAGGAATTCTAGAACACGAGTGAAATGTAAAAAAAGCGACAGTTTTCTTCCATCTCAATTGTTTCCAACTGCCAAAGTCTGTCTGTTTAGATTCTTATGATAACGATGTATACTGGCGTGAAAGCACCAAGCACGATTTTCCGTGTACACTTCACATTTCCTTAGCAAAGAGTGCGTGCACGCAACTCACTGTGTTAAGTCTAGCCACTATTTTTATATTGTTCGTGGCTAGTCTTACACAGCTCGTTTCGTCCCAGCCAAGGGACTCGTCAGAGACCTTTCTGCTTGGCAAACTCGTTGGGAAATCGCGTGCGGTCGGGAATCCTTATGCGATATAAGGCCAGACTGCTGTCATCCTTTTGTTAGCGAACGGGACTTTGGGCGCGATGCCCAACGAGTTTGCCAAGCAGAAAGGTCTCTGACGAGTCCCTTGGCTGGGACGAAACCAGCTGCGTAAGACTAGCCACGAGCAATGTGTTATTGCAAGTAACTGTCAACTTTATTGCCAACTGTTTTTATACCATTTTTAAATGTTCACTTTTGTGGTGAACTCCTTACCACATATGGGACAACAGCTTCCCTCAGGAATGACAGGATTTTGACAGTCTGCTCCAGGACATCTAAGGAGTTCTGTGACAGTTCTACAGCGTGCATTGAAATGCCCCCCGAACGGGCTGTTCTTAAAAGAGTTGTCGTTCGGTGGATAAACATCGTCACACTGTCCGGGGTAGTCTACATGACTGTTGTGAAGAGAAGCGTGACAGGAGCTCTGAAACGTCACGCCATCCGCACCACACACCTGAGGATAAAAGGACGTGGAAAAATTTATACTCCGTATAGAAGCAAGATTTACGTTGCTAGCGTGGAACATGAGAGTATGAAACGTGCGTGCAAGAGGTGTTACATTGCTGCACGCCTGCGCACTAGGCCTCTAAGTATATAAATACATTTGGTTAAAAAAGTTATCCTTACCGGAACTATAAGAAAAGTGTAGATATAAATAAGGAGAATTTCGATATTGGGTCAGCTCGTCAAGCGATGAACAATCTCCTTCGCAGACTGATTGATTTACTTGCTTAGTATTGTTGCGTTACTTATATTCGTGACTCACGCAAGTCACTCACATTGGAGATAATGTTACCTTTGCGTCAACTTTGAGACACTCTTCTTTACACGGTCCATAATAAGCCAAAGCCATTCCTCTGCTGAACATGGAACACTTGCTCATATAAATATTGTGGTCTTCTCCACATATTGTTTCCACTTTCGCCATGCTACAGTTTAAGTCGTCTCTGGGGATGACTGAAAAACAAACAATACGAAAAGTGTTTTACGTACAGTGGAATCTCCGGTTGCGATCACCTCTCGTAAGAGACCAGCTCTCCTCAGCGACTAGTTTTCCAAAATGATGAAAGTTTCCAAGTCAGATCACTGTCTTTGAAACCTCTTGTAAGCGGCCACCTCTCGTAAGCGACTGCGATCACTCTTAGATCGAGCTAAAGGTTGAACTTGAACCGCAAGCGACGACATGGCAGATAATTATAGAGCAGAAATTTGATATATAGGTGTTGTAACATTATCACATTCCTTGGAAGTACAATTTTCTCGAAATTGAATTTTCGCACGAATTAAGCATTCAAAAATGTAACGAAAAAATGCACATACACTGTACGGTATCCTTCTTGAAAGAGACGAACTTAAATATTTTATAATTACCATGTGCTAAATACATGTATAGGCAAAATTTTGATTCAATATGGTCTAAGCTCTCGTGGACTAAACATTTTGGGTGGTTTCCAACGGGAGGTTCGACTGTCTTGCCGATTACCAACCGACAATTATAAAGTAAGAATACTAAAACATTATTTAGCCAGAGTGGCTGGTATCCAGAGGGGCCCTGGTAATAAATATTACTAGTAATAGTTCTCACTAAATCTGCCCCCGCTTCTATTTTATCCCTCAATGGTATAAATCTCTTATAAAATTCCACTGCTTATAAGGAAACTCAGTATTATTTTTCGTATGAACTGAAATTTTACATTTTTTGTAAACTATAGCACTCATACCGGCGTCTTATCATAAATATGATCCAAAGAATCAACTAAGTTACCAACACATTCTGTTTAACTCATTCTATCATATATTCTTTACATAAAACTCTCGCGAAGTGCATTCTGGAAAAAAATATCAAACCACTCTGTTGTTTTAGTTTGATACAAATTTGAAACAAACCATTTGTCCTGATATAGGAGGACCATGCGAGCAAACGTACCACGCGAAAGTAGACTAGAAGTCGAGATTTTTTTCGAGATGTAAACAGAAGTATCCCGTTACAGTCGCCATATATGCAAATTAGAGTCAAGCTGTTTGTCCTCAACGAAAACGCCGCAAAACATTTACATTTACAATTTGATCCCAGCCAGTCAACCCAGCCGTCACATGGGCTCTACGCCACGTAAGATTACTCAGTAACAATAAGCGATCCAAATAAACCTGATCTTTATACGTGTGGTGTTCGGGTCGAGTCTGTCGAGCCCTTTGCTGATTTGTGTCCGCCAAATCAACTTCTGTACCAAACAGTTCAGTCTGGTACTGCTGAATAAACCTTTGAATTCAAGATATGTGATGACAGATACTCGCCGTAAAATATATTTTGGCAAATGTTATCTTCGTCTCTTCCTCGTGCAGCAAATACTATCTTCCTCGATCCGTCCTCTTCGTGTTCGTGGTTGAAAGAATTACCCATGTAGCATTGCCTTGCGAGCTGAATGAAAAATTAACCGGGACCACCGTGCGCGCCTAGTTTCTTCAAATCGGGATTGATTCGCATACTACACCAATATGACACCAATATTTCACACATTCTTTATACGTATACGCGGGGGAGACTATAATGCCTCCTCGGGTTTTGGCCTCTGGGCCAAAACCCTGCGGGGGCAACAATCATAAAAACTACAAATATACATAGTTAAAAAATAAAGAGTTATCGGTTGTTTCAGTCACAATACACATCGGAAGTTGACAGTTACCTCATCTTGTCGCTGGCCAATCACGACAGACTCAAGTGACGCACTGAACTAATGGAAACTCTTAGCAAAAGTATGAAAAGAGGCGGTACTAATACCGGTGTGCGAAGCGTGGGAAACTGCAAGTCAGCCAATCCATGATTGGTTTCAGTTTTTTCTGTGACGTGATTGGAAGAGGTCACAGAAGTTTCTTTTGATTGGTTAGAGTACTACCCGTGCGTGATGAGCTGGCAAGAATTAGAAGCCGATGCAAAACTAAAGTTAAGGTCATTCCCCAGTATTGTATTGCGCATCCCTACTGCGCATAATTTCACGCGTCATTAGCGCGCGCATTAAAAAATGGCGGCTTTTTCTTTTCGCCTGACCCTCGCCACGGAGGTAAATCGCCATTTTCTCGAAAACGAGTCACGGTGACCTATCATTTTTCAGTTTCTGTTGTTTTGAATTGAGTAATACATTTCTCTATGTAAAATAAATATGGGCCAATTC
>JAHPZR010009247.1:7500-20000 GCA_019787425.1 Platygyra sinensis | reverse complement strand
ACCGTATGCAAACTCAAACTATGCAAGACAAGTGGTAAAATGTCAGCTTTTGAGAGCGTTTTTCAGGGATACAGTATTAGTATATCGATCCCTTCTACTAGAGTTATTTGACTTGTTCTGCTAAGGTAAACTTTCGAAAGTTAATTAGAAAGCAGAGTCTTCACTGAAAGTGCTTTTAGGAAATGCTTCCAAGTCTCACAAAAATACTTCCAAGTCTCACAAACTTTATCTGATTAGTTTATCTTTCTTGTCAACTTTCCGCCATTGCTCAAATTGAATGGTATCTTGTAATAGAATACAGGTTGCAATATTGTTTCGTTTAACTTACAGTCCACATAGATGAGCTTCTTTAAAAAAAGTGTTGGGGCTGATAATGGTAATTTAAGAATTCAAGAGCAGCTATAAGTCACAAGCTATAGAAAAAAATAAATCCCGGATAAAAAATATTTGCAATTTGAATTTAAACTAGCTATTTTTTAACGCAGGTCGTTGGTTACGTTTACGACAACGACGACTTTTGAAAACAACTTGAAAAACAGCGAATCTTAAGCATTGAATTCTGTATTTATTTAATTTGGTCATGAATTAGGCCCGATGTGAAAAGTCTTTTCAGAAAGAAACCATTTAAAACCAAAGAGATCAGTTTTCTTCAATCCCTTTATCACACAAAAGCGTGTCGTTTGCTAGTCAACGGAAAAGGCTTACCTCGAGTTCCCCGAGTTCTGTCGCTGTCAATTCGACTCGGATTTAAAAGGACCACAATAAGAAGAAGTGTTGTAAGTCGTCTTCCACGTAACATCCTGTGAATAAATACCACGAACTAAACAAACGAAACCAAAAATAACAACGGTGGATTGCTTTCGCATCAAAATCGAAATTGTCGGTTTACTTGACTAACGCCAGCGTGACGTCACACGCTGAATTCCCGCCGGTTAAGCGCGGGACGTTTTCTTCAGGGAGGGGAGGGAAAGTAGAGCAAAGAGATTTTCCTGCAATGAAATATCTATCACAGAGAAAGATTTATCTGTGTCGGCAATGACGATAAAGTAAGTCATGGAAGCAACTTCTTATCAATATACACCCACACTGTTGTGTAAAATCCTTCGAAAATTAATTTACAAACCTCAACTGTCTCGTCTGCTGCTCGCGCATCAGCCATTTTGTTTGCATACGAACACAACGCAAGACTGACGTAACAGTTACAACTGTAAGAATAAATTTGAATGCGGTGTTACATGACCTCATATTTCTTTGACGCTAGTAAATCGTCCAGATTTAAATCAATTAAAGGCCTCGATGTGTCTAACTCAAAGACAATAGACAACTAATATAATCGGTTGGAGTTGATGTTGAGAATCAGGTGTGGTTTATCAAATTTTTGAAGATTTATCGTAGATAACTAAAAATTTGTAATGGACAGGAGAAATTCAAATGAAATTATGTAGCTCTTCAATTCATAAATTTGAAAACTATTACATGAACGCGCACGTAGTGTCGGGAGACTGGGTTCTAGTAGATCATTCTGCTCAGAACTTGCAATTCGTAAAAAAAAAGTTTCTTTAGCCAAAAATTTCAATAAGCAACAGTTTAATTTTCAACAAGAGAGATATTTTAGAGATATTATATTCAACCATTGAACTCAATTTATTCCTGCGTACTAAACAAGACATGGAGACAGGGGTGGTTCACTTCCCCAACGTCGTTTCTGTTGGTCACGTGGTCAGCTTAACGATATTTCAAAGCGAGTAGCACTGGAAACAACCTCAAAACGTTCATTCTGTTGGTTATTTCAGGGTTAGGGTTAGAGTTAGAGGACGGTTAAGAAATGAAGAAGCTGTTCAAAGGGTGAAGAACGTTATCTACCGGATAAATCTCATCCAGTAGCTAAGTGTTAACCATGGCCCCTGGTGTTAACAACGCAAACTACGCTATCCATTGGACAGTGATTTAGCCTCGGATCTGTGAGTAGCGCACGTACAACTCGCGTTAAATCATGTGACGTTCTTGTGATGCTGTCGGTGCCTTAAATCTCTGTGGTTCGTTCTTTTAATGGACATGCAACTGAGTTCTCAGTGAAGTTCTGTTTTTACCACTGGCTTCATTAAACGGACAGGTTGTTGAAGTTGGCCAGTCTGAAATTGACACCAGCTAATTGAGCTTAAGTGACTTGTAGATTTGTAACTACAGCTATCCTGGCTCACTTGTACCGGATATAAGCAGAATTTCAATCGAGATTTTAGAAAACGGTCATTTATTTATGTCAAGAACCGAGGATTGGAATTGGACGAAAAAAAGCCACATGAAAACTGTTTGCTCATTAAAAATTTATTTCTACCCGCCAAACCAGGATAAACACGACTCAATTTTTTCTGAAAGCGACCAGAAATTACAAACCGCCTTCTCGTTTTTAAATTTCCTCCCATTCTTTGATCTAATAATTACAATTAAACCATAAAAAATAACACAAAAAACACCGGTCATATTTAGATGTATTAACGAAACTGACAAAATGTAAAAATTTGTGGGTTAACAGGTACAAGTTACAATTTGGAAAGCAATATGTCTGCTCTGTAATACAAAACGGAATATTTCAACTTGTTTCTATTCTAAGGATCTCTATGCCGATATATTTTACAACACGATGTCAGCAACTGTACAATAATTCGAAAACTATCGTTATGTATTAATTTACAAATAAATTTAAAAAACCCCGCATGTTCATACTTACATTGGTTTAACTAAGGTGTGGTCGCTATAAAATTTAGACCCGTCAAAAACTGCAAAATACGAATCTTGACATTTCTGTTCCCAAGCGTTGAACAGTTCTGCAAACGATAGTAATATTTCCCGAAAGCGTCCTTTGCTAGCTAGCACAATTGTCTTCAAACTCCAAGAAGATGTTTTGTGTGCCACAAAGTTCTCACGAGAAATTCTCCTTATTCTGTTTGCAGTGTTTCCAACTTCTAACTACGCGCCGACAGCCATAAAAGTATTCATTACCGCTGGCTTCTTATTGAAGCAAAGTTCAGCAAATGTTTCTTCACTGTTATTTATTCAGTCCTTTTCTCTAAGTTTCTGATGCTGAGAGTCAGTTAATAAATTTAAAGTGATGCCCGTAAGGGTTGTGAACGTTACACTAATACACAACAACATCCCTGCTCCTCCTCTTCGATTTTTTTCTCTTCGTCTCTCTTTTCTTCGCTTGTCTTGTCATCCGTAGATTCCGTCGGTTTCTCCTCGTCCTTTTTCTCATCCGCTTCGCCGCCGTCTTTCGCATCGTTATCTCCTCCTGTTCCTTCTTCGTTTGCATTTTCCTCGGCGGGTTTTTCCGCTCCACTGTCCTCAGGGGTAGGTTCTGCAGGCTGTTCTCCTTCGGCCGCCGGCGTGGCTTCAGGCTGGGGTTCAGCTTCCGCGTCTGCCATTGTTAAAACCTGACGCAAAAATGGCCACTTCTAAGAACTTACAACTTGTCGACTGCTTTATTCCAATGCTTGTTATGTTGTTTATAGTTGAACAGCTTCGTTATGCTCTTCACCCACGCGCGAAATGACATAAAATATTTAAAAAGCGTTTAGTTGACGGGTTGTTATGGTGATGCTTGTCAACACTGGAAATATGACAGCCCGTGCAACCTCTTTACCAATCACAGTGTGTTATTCAGCTTTCTGCATGGAGCTTACAAGGCACCACCTGTTAATTCTCTCTGCATATATGGTTGTCTAAGTTTGGCGCGAGAATGCAAGCTTACAATGTAAACTGTTGACATAGCTGTTCGAGCCAACTTTTCTTCCAACTTGTACTTTTGTTATCGACTGCTCTTAAACGTGTCACTATAAGATTTCACAGCAACCACAAAAACTATTTTTTACCCGAGTCTTGAAGGAAAAACAATTTTGTTGCATTCTAAATATATCGCATTACCAACCGTTCAAAGTGGACCCCTGCTTTGAAAACCTGTTGCATTTTTTCTTTGATGAAATTCCTCACCCAAATTAAATCGAACTGCAAAGCTATTTTAAGCGTACGTTTATTAGTGAAGTATCTTTCGAAAAAGCCAAGTGAACTGCCACTATTATTACTACTAGTCTTTGAAGAATATACAAGTATCTATAATTTATAGGATAGTACTTAATTCAAGGTCTTAAATTTAAGTTGTTTGGTAAACTAATTCCGGTCTCCGAAATAGTAAAGTTAAGCAATTTGCAGTTAAAATTTTTATTATTTGAATTTCAAACTATTGATTACTTGCAATCGGCACTTGATTTCCAGTTGTCTTTCCTGTCATTAACGAAAGTGCTTTCTATAAGAAAAGATTAAGTGTTTGGTAAACAGTGAGTAAATGAGAATGGGCGTATTATTTTCAAACAGTAATGCTAGATGCTCCAATCACGTGTTTTCTGCCTTTTGCTGTCACGTAATCATGTCCCCAGTCCCTGGGCGTTACTGTGTTCTCGTTCCCATGCCCCCACACCTTTGTTGAAGGAAACTTGATTACGTGAGCTCGCGCCATAACGATGCTTTAGGTTACTGAGCAATCCCTCTGCCAAAACGACCCGCGGGCTCAATTTCTTCTCTGAGACGGGGTGATGTCAAAGTATCATTTCCAGTAGTGTTTGATCGCTTTTATGGCATGTATAGTTTATTTCATTTGCACATTATCACATTCCTCCCGGACATTCCTTCATTACGGATGCAAACAGAACTCAATCTCATCAACTCTAACCGACCTCATTTCTCGTTCCGCGATAGCCGGAACGAAACCACTGAAGTTTCGCAGGTCATTAAAACCTGGTTCAGTTTTTAGGCTTTCCTCCCAATTGT
Organism: Platygyra sinensis; assembly: GCA_019787425.1. Classification (NCBI taxonomy): domain Eukaryota; kingdom Metazoa; phylum Cnidaria; class Anthozoa; order Scleractinia; family Merulinidae; genus Platygyra; species Platygyra sinensis. The sequence goes on along the minus strand of JAHPZR010009247.1, from coordinate 15,179 downwards.
TTTTCAACTGTAAAATTAACTTATTTGGCAAATCCTTCGAATTCAGGCGTACATCCTGAAAACCCATTTTGCTAATTAAAGATTTTTCCTTGAGAGACAAGGGTCGATCACAAGGTTGCGTCACGTGTGTTTAGGATAACCGCTGCCCTGTGTGTCGTGCAGTCCTCGCTCCATCTTCGTCACCGATTTCATCAAGACAATTGGCTAACTGGTAGTAGCCAAATGATTTGTCAGGCCTTAACTTGGTGAGCTGAAAATCAAGCGAGATGACAAGTTGAGAGAAGGATTGTACAGAGACAGACTATGTTATAACGGAAACACAAATTTAGTTTAACAAGCTTATGTACCGGTCAATTCCAAAACCGCCCATCCCTCCCCCCCCGGGCAAACCCCGGGGCATTTGATTTTTTTGAAAAATTTTCGTCAAATTTCCCGCTATGTTGCCAGTTTAGAAGGTCAAATGCCCCACCCGTTAGCGCGTCAAAGATGGTCAAATCCCCCACCTTTGGAAACAAGTTCTACAAAATTTTCAGCCACCACGTTCAGCTTGCCTTCGCTCCACACTTTAAACAAAGGCTTATTCCACGATATAGCTATATAAAACGGCAACAACAGAAAAACCCTCGTGGAATCGACAAGAGCAATGACCCTAGGCTCGATTTCCGCCGCTCTCTCGTGTCTGAGGAGCGCGGGCTCCTTTCCCGAACAGCGGCTGTTAATCGAGCCTACAATGACCCGTGAACGCGGTTCACGTGCTGAATCAAGGAATTGCGAAATCCTTTTGTTTCCGACCGCTGACAGACGTTTTGACACGAAAATCAAATGCCCCACCGGGCGGGCCTCATTTTGGGTCAAATTTCCCACTGTACCGAGCTTAACGCGAGTCAAATGCCCGGGGATTGCCCGGGGGGGATGGGCAGTTTTGGAATTGACTGGTACATTAGGGCAGCAAGTGAAGCAACTGATTGAGATGAAAGACTTTAGTTGTTATGTTGGCTTGTAGCAGTTTTGTGTGGTAACTATTCCTCTTTTATTACTGTTTGATCGTTCTGTTCGGTTTTTAAAACCAATTAAATTGCCAGTTTTATCTTGGTCGTGAATTCTTTTAGGATTTAAAATTGCTTCGAACAAAAGAGAGGACTGCTCGCAATCTAAAATCAACCTCGAGGAATGATTGTAAAGTGAAGCCTTGGAGTCGACTGACTATCCCAGAGACGAGCGCACTAACCCTCAGGCCATCGCACCTCCACGAGGACTAAATGAGCCCGCGTTTTTTGTCTGTTGCTTCGCAAAACGGCGCGTTATCGCGACGTCATAGTAACAGTCATCGGAGTGTCCTTGCAATTTTTTTGGGGGAATCAGAATTGGAATCTTTTCCAGTGTCATTCTAGTCTTGAACTACCCAGAAAGGTGAAAAGATGAAAAACGAAGGATTATAGTTTAAACCCTTTCGTAAGAAGTATAGTTCGTTTATATACTTACTTGCCAAAATTGCCTTGCTGCCTTTTCATAATCACCCTGACAATACAAAAGAAAGCAATTTAAGAACCTGCTTAAAACACTCTTTTATTCACAAAACTTATCATAACCACTGACGCAAAATCTCGAAAGGAGGCAACGCTAAACTCGAACGCACACTTTTGACTGAGATTATTTCAGACTGTCGATTTAGGAGGTTAAAAAGCGATCAACTCTTTCACCTTCTCATAAAGAAATTCTCCATAATGAATGTGTCCATCAAAACTGTCAGGGTGAACTTCAAGGGCTTCTTCAAATACTTGTTCTGCTTTCTCGTCGTTTCCATGGTAACTGTAATATCTGGCGAGGTCGAATTTGGCTATTACAAACAGAGGATCCATTCGCACAGCTTTCTCCAGTGTCTTTAAAAGAAAACAATAAGAGACCTAATTTTTGTTGCTTATTTATGTCAAGTTATTCGGGAAGGCCTCCAAGGGGTTTATGAAGAAGCGAACGTGATCATCTACTTCAAAGACATAAGAGATGTGTTCACTTTGTTGAAATGTTTTAGAGACCAATGAGATATCGATGGGAAAAAGGAGGAAAAGTGCAAATTTTAAGGGATCAAGGGGACATGTATCTCCCTAGGAATCCCCCCAAGAGGTCCTCGCATAGCCTTGGGATTCTAGCTTATGTTACAGTTTACTCCAGTATTTTGTCCGACTTCTATGACTTTTATTGAGTTCACACAAAAGGGGCTCCCAGCTTCTTAGTCCGAGGTCGGCATGTGGAACAACACCCTCTGGAAAACGTTTCTTTGGCTACTAATTTTACAGCATGCGGTCGCTTTACCTGTCGTCCTTTCGCTTTAGGTTCCCTGGTATCCTAGCCTGTGTACATCCGCCCCTCTGCCCGATTTTTTCGAGGGGAGGGGCGGATGTACACAGGCTGTGGTATCCCGAAGGACAAAATCAGTCCTTAGAAGGCTAACATGCGGCCGCGAAGCTCCTTAACTTAATTAACAGAAATTGTCATGGCGCGCCTTCTAAATGATTTTCAGTCAAAGCTCAAAGCGTTTTGAAATTAGGTACAGCAGGTATCTTATCATGTAGTTCTTATAGACCAGAATTGAACATACTACGACTACTAACCGTGATCGCCTTTTCAACATTTCTCGTTGCGAAGTACTGGTCAGCAAGTTTATGAAGGACTTCAGTACTCTCTGCAAATGGAAGATTTAGAGTAATTTTTAAGAGTATCTTAGTTTGTTATGAGCAATTTTAAAACTTTTTTACATCAACTTAAAGGGCGCCTAAAAAGTTAATTGCATTTCTAAATAAATACCATCTGGTTGCGGGGGTGTCAATAGTTCTATGAGCACCTATTTTCTGTTGAACCTGTTCGCTGTCTGACGAACAGCGCCGCATACTGAAATCACTTGCAAACGGCTCGTCTCTTTTCATGCTCCCTTCAGTGCCCCGCGTGCTTTATTGAACGAGTATAGACTGGAGAAATGCGTGGTCTATAGACTATCACTTGAATAGTTTTTCTGGTGCCCTGTCAATTCTGCTTTTCAATGTGGTTCTCGTTAAGCCTTGTATACATATATCAAGAAACTGACTGAGAACTGAAATACCTGGAAGTAGAGCAGATAATTCTTGGAAAATTTGCAACTTTCTTTGCCCTTTTGCCTCTATTAAGAACAAAAGTGTGTGTAACAAATATTAAAAGTTTTGTCTCTCTCAATTCAAATTGTTAATCGAGGCTGGATTCTTACAAGTCTTCATTTGGAACACGGAGAAATATTTACATCGTATCCATGAGCACGGTAATGTAATTTTTTAGATAATTATGCAATCTTCTTGATTGGTAAGTTTCCTAAGTAATTCACTTGTGTTATTGTTACGCGCAATGAAGAAAGCGCGTGATTCCTCTTCTAAGGTTGCACTTAGAAATTTCATGGGTAGACGCAAGGTGCGCTCCAAAGATAGCACTCTATGCTTTAGGAAATGTTGTGCTTTGTGTGTTGCTGTGCCTTAAGAGTGTATCTACATACTTTCGTAAAACAGTTTCTCTATTCTTGTGGCGGCGTGGTACTTTTGAATTCCAATAGCCATAGTGTCGCCAATATTTACTGTCCCGTGGTAATATGACTCGGGTTGGAAATAGAGGAGTGATGTAACATGCTGGTTAGAGATGAATGTCAACGATGGTTATGTAATATTTGGGACTCAAAAACCACCAGCAAGTCCCTTAATATTGCGCATGCCTAAACGTGGCTCTCATAATGAGAGGACCCGGAACAAAGCCCTGGTCAGACCCTACAAATTATTTTTTCTTCATTGACGAGTTCTTAAAAACCCAAGACACTCTTTGTTTTGGAATTAGCTACGTAAAGTGGAAACAAGAGGAGTACACAATACAACTCTGAGGTAAGGATAGATGAAATTATCAACCTGGTAATGTTACCTTTGTTTTGTCAAGTTTTTAAAACGTGCATGGAAACAGCTGCATCTCAAATCTGTGTGGTATATCCAACTAATTTTCCAGCTTGTGAACGTTTTCCACGGACAAGTAACAAAAGACAGTCAGTATGGAATATATTAGCTCGAATCTCAAACGTTTCTCTTGCGAGAAATTGAATCCCCAGAGGACAAGAAGGATGAAAAGAAGTAGAGTAAATGGAAGGAGGGATATAATATTGACTTCCACCAATCACCGTTCATCTGTCTGGAGCTAAACTACTTTGTTTTCAAGCTATTGTAGTCACACGAAGTCCGCCGACACTTCGCCTTGTCGTTTCCGACTTCGTACAATCGAGGATTTTCCAATTCTTATCGACCAATCAGAGACCGTGCGATCCCGAATTTGCCATCATCATGTCAAGTTGCTTAACAACCTCCTTGCTCGCCGAGAATTGCAAGCTCAGTTCCGTGGCCAGATTGTATCATTTCCCTGACCAAACCACTTGCGCTTCCAGTTGCCCAAGATGATGAATTTTCAAATTACTGCAAAATTTTGGTCAAATTCTCTTTATCAGTTTATCAGTGGACTTACCAAGTAGAGAATTTCTCCTTCTTCTTGAACACACTCCAATGGTTTGTCTTTTGGTGGCAAGTTAGGATAAACTTTATTGATCCAATCCAGTTGAGAAAAACTTGGCCAAACACCTAAAATATCACAATATCTGATTATGAACCAAGTAAAATTATGCTTGATCAGTAAAAAAGACGGTCCTAAAATATTGACAAGGTTACAGTAGGTAACCTTGAGAAATGACTAGCTTCTTTGTTTCAGGCGAACTTTGGTTCTCACAGATAACCAGTAAAGCTCTTATTTAGCATTAAAAGCTTCCGCAGTAATGATAAAAAAACCTACGACGGTTATGCACAACCGAGGAAAAAAACATTTGACACTCGTTTGCTGTCCAAGGTCATGTGAGAAGTTTATATGGGCCTTAGAACGTTGTCTGCTACACTAGTGAGCGCGCCATCTTACTCAGTCCCTGCATGTCTCTTCCACAGACGTTTTAATTTTTAACCTTAGCGAAAAGAGCGTTTGGCAGACTGGGAGTGTGCAAGAACGCACTGGCGGGAGCGTGTAGTGAGTGAAGAGCGAGAGCGAGGGGAGCTATGGAAAGGAGAAAACTAGGACTAGAATTATTCCCCATAATGCTCTGCGCCTCTCCTCATTAGTTAATTATTGCGGTTTTTTTTCTATCGCGGGGGCGATTGGGGACAAGGCATCTCACCTCCTGGTGGTGTTTTCTGAGGTGGATAAAGAAACCATCGTTTTCGTCCGAAAATGACTCCATTCCAAGCGTCTGCGTGCTTATGAAAACTGACGCCTGAACCAGATCCACCAAGAAAAAATATACTGGAGTCCACTCCATCCTGAAAAGAACGATTTCAACAGAAAAGAAATTTTCACACTGAATATCGCATTGATTCGATTTAGCACACTCTTTCCAAAAAGAACCTCTTTTTAACAAGTCCCTACCCCCGCCTCCAGAAGACCGGTTTTGTTTTACAAGGGCCCAAATTGCAATAATTGCCCCTTTCCTGAAATTCAAGACAATGAGAAAGAATGGACTGAAAGAGTGAGTAGAAGAATACATTATGAAGCTTGCTTTATCTGAACGTAATATTGAACATCATGGCTATCAGAGAACCTATTGTTAGAGTTCTTGAGTTTAAGTATCTGACCGTCTTTTTTCACTACGCATTGTACCACATCAAGAGATGATTATCTCTTAGCCGCATTTAGAGTAAATTAGCAGGTCTTCAAAATAGCGGGCTATTAGGAGTTGTGAGAGAAATTTGCCAGTTGGAGAAATGCAGGTCCTGTTTTTCATGTGGAAGGGGTTATGTATAGGTAAGTGTATTGGGATGGAACTGGAGTGAAGTGTTAAAAGAACCAGCCGGTAGAGACTCTTTTGCTACGGTCAAGGTAGAAAAAGCATTGGTTGTGGTTAATACTGCGGGCTGTGCTTTGTAGTCAGTTAACGATGACCCATACTAGGAAGTACCCAATGACCGGGCTTGTTTTGAATACCTTTATGTTGAAATAGTCCGGTACTTTGATACTCTGAGGTAGATCAGAATCGTTATAAAATCCCCTATCAAAGACGTACCTAAAGAGATTAAAACAAAGTTGTGAGTAAATACACGGAGGATTTCAAAATTAATTATATTTAGTTGCGAGGGTTTGCTCAAAATGGCTTCTAAGCCATGTCACCGAGTGACGTCATCTTTCATGCTCGTCTTTTGTGTTTAATCTCCAATCATTTTTGAGATCTGAATTTTCTCATCGAGATTCACGACTTTCTTTTTCGATCGAAAGTTCGGGATTTAAGCCCTGGGTTTTTCCTTGTAATTTGAAAGGGATGAACGGTTTAAACTTTCATAGAAAGCTTCGGGAGCCAAAGAAGTCATCGACGGCAGTGTACCAAAAAACAACTGCGAGCGCATTTGGTTCCTTTACTTCCATTATTTTTCAAATAAAAAATTGAAGTTAACTTACATAGGTTCGTCGTTATGTTTCTTTTCATGCATCATGTCTAAATAGTCTTTAAACGATGTTTGGGTATCTCCATTGCCTCCTCTCCGTACAATGTCCTCTGATGTTCCGCTTAGTATAGACAACTGACTGTACAAACTTAACAGACTTGACTTTGTCCATTTCATGGGATCTGTCCAATCAGCGGCGCCGTTTCTGAAGTGCACTATCAATGGCTTTTTATACCTGTAGACTCTTTCAAATTCTTCAGAATTTAAACTTGCGGCGTCTCTTCTTTCAATCGTGCATAAAGTTGTGTTATATTTAATTTCTTCGTCGGTATTAGCTCTCTGCCATCCGCTGACCTCTGGCGAAAGAGGCTCTAGTTTATTGTGGATTGTGATAGAGGGCTCACTGATGACGTAATAGATCACAATACACGCGACAGGCAGCATCAAACTTGCGGACACCATATATGGAGAAGTGCTGACATTTTCTATGGGTCGCTTAATTTGCTTAGTCTCACTCTGTGCATTGGTTGAATTGGCACTTAAATTAGAAGCGTTCTTCTTCCGAGATTTTTTCATCTCTGAATCTAGAAACTAAAACAATTCCAAGAAAAAAGATAAAGAGGCATTTCGAGAAATTGTTGAAACTTTATGGAGAACTTTATTTCAGTAATATTATATAGAAGCTCTAAGAGCATGTTTAGTGTGAGAAAGTGAGTCCCTCGGCAAATGTTGATTTTGACGAGGAACAGCGCTTTTGCGTGCCCTGTATGTACGTTCCTCAAATTGTTCTCACTGGCCCGATTTATACTAGAGACGGATCATCCGTCTAGGACGAGCTTGGGCAAAGAACGATAGCTCGTCTGATAATCCGTCTGTGTATAAATACGGGCAAGCAGACGGATCATCCATCCAGAGTGGAATTGTGGCTCGGTCTTTACCAATTTTCAATTCATCGGGTTAAATTTGATATTGTGTTGTTCATTTACGCTTAAGGGAAGTTTTTCTTCTTTAAATGAGTATATAAATATTATTAGCATTATTCACAAAAAGAATAATGAAAGAGTTAAGCTTCCCTTAAATGGTTGAATATTACAGAACAAATTCGGTTAAAATAAATTGTTACCTTTATATCTGATGCAATCTATCTCGCTTTTTTCAGTCACTTGTTAGTTCAGTCAACCTTTTGTGGGTTTGCTCTTGTAAGGTATTAAG
>JAHPZR010009247.1:0-2500 GCA_019787425.1 Platygyra sinensis | reverse complement strand
AAAGCGTGTTTTAATGTTTTGCGCGCCGCGTAAAATCTATATCATAAAGCAAATGAAGAAGCCTAGGCCGTGTATTACACTGTGATAAAACACTCCAGTCATTTGAGAACACTCGAAAAAAAAAAAAAAGAAAACACTCGTCCGGGCCCGCCGCCCGGGATGGCCTGCACCTCTTTACAACCTCTATTTTGATTCGTTCTTGTTAATCTGCACCTCTTTTGTTGTAAGGAATAGGGGCATTGTTTGTGTTGTTTATCTATTGTCTCGTCTGGCCAATTATAAAGACCCTTGTAACCGGTGCGTGCTCGCCCACACTCGCCTGCGGCTCGTGTATTCTGCATTTCCCTCATGTCAGTCAAATTCCTGTCGTGTTTTCTCACAGTGTAATACAGGTCCTAGGCTTCTTTATTTGTTAATTATAATCCATCAAATCTTTTCACTCGCACGCGATTGGTCTAAACGCATCACGTGACCGAGTATTCCCCAGCTAAAACTGGGGAATATCGATCCGAGAATATTCCCCAATTTTTAGAGCTGCGCGCGTTGCGCAAAAAATTTGAAGTATAATAAACACAATAGTCTCCATTTTGGGCGAAAATATACTCGAATATTTGTCCTTGGACATTATGTGTTTCTCGAAGCTCACGGTTTTCCTTGAGCTACTCTCCGGCCCGCTTCTCGGAACTAATAATGTCCGCGGACAAATATCCTAGAATATTTTCGCGTCAAATGGAGATTATTGTTTATATATTTTCGCGCCAAATGGAGACTATTGTTTATATAAACTCTAACACATTTAGTTTAAATTGTAATTAGCTTTTTTTCTTTTTCCATGATTATTTCGTTCTCATTTTTGTTTCAGCTTTTTCTTCTGGTTACCGGTTGTTATTAAGAGGTTTAAAACTCCTAAATCTTGTGCTAGTATCTATTGTACGTATGTCGACCGATCGGCCGTGTTACATCTTCTTCGTACATATTATGCAGTGGCAGCTTCAGTTGCGGATCCAGACCTTGAGCTAAGGGGGAGTGGGGGCGGTTCTGATTTACTTGCCCGGCTCTCCCCTCTGTAATTTCTTCTTTTTTTTACCAAAAATAAGGGGGCGGGGCGCCCCCTAGATCCGCTACTGAGTTTCAGTAAGAACGTGTTATATCCCGCCGTAAACGACACTCGGAATAGAATCAAAATCAAACTCACCGTTTCAGTACAACACTCTCAGGACTACAGATGAAAATTTGGGAAAATCTGTTAGTTTTACAACTGAAGTTTACGATTATTTTACAAGAAGATATTTGTGAAATTCTAAAGTATCTCAGTTCGGCACAAGCATGACTTCATTTAAGAAAACTGGTCTGTTACTACAAGGCTTCATTTGTGGAACTGACCTTTACATAGAACTATCTCGTTTTCGGTTCCTATTGAATTTCTGAGTAACCAGCGTCTGCAGGGCCAAGATCATTTCAATATGGAGGGACATCCACTTCCCCATCCCTCTCTTCAGCTGCTGTCTTCTGCCTATTGCGATTTTATTTTCTCATTCTTCTGAATAGCTTTGAAGAAGAAAATGATAGCCTCTCAGATTCAGAAAAGCAAGAACTGAAACTATATAGAAAAAAAAAAGATAGTTTCGTCACGCACTCATCCCATCAATTTTCCACTATTGCCTTCGTTACTTCGTTGAAAAATGCACACACTGTGGAAAGTCCTCCTGCAGTCATCTCTATTATTATACATTGAACTCTCTAACTCTTTTCTGATTGGCCGAAAGCGTACAGTGAATTTTCGAAATCAGCGCCCGTGACGTCATAACTGCAGATTATACAATAATCATGTCAAGGTCACGGGAAATCATGTCATGTATGACCGCAGTGCATGATTTCCAAGGGTAATCATGTCAACCTCGCGCGATTCGTGTTGCTTACCGTCAGCGAAGAAGCAGAAACATGACTTCCAAGTTTTTGCGTTCAATGTATAATAAAACAATTATAAGATTCGTTTTTTGTGATATCCAGAATAATCAAGGTCTCGGTAAGGGTTATCAGCCTCAGCCTTCGGCTTCGGCTGATAACCCCTACCTCGACCTTGATTATTCTGGATATCACAAAAACCTCATCCAATAATTGTTTAATATCGTATAGTAATAATAATCTCTGGCAAGTGTATACAAACAAATAGCTAGTCGGCATTCTGGTTCTTTGTTTACAGTATCCCCTTGAAGAACATGTCAGAACCGACTTAGGATAAACTGAAATTTTCCACGTGAAACTCGAAAGTGTTATTAAAATGTTCTTCAGAATACGTATTCCAGACACAGATAAACCATCCTGTGTTTCTTTCCAGGCGACGACAGAAACGAGTATATTTGAGGGTAGCGTTGTCAGCCCGAGGCAACAACAAAAGAAGAGTCATGAACTTGCAAACATTTAAAAGCTTTTTGCTTCTTGCCAAAATGTGATGCAAGAGAGTCTGCATCTTTTTCCTTCTGATTAACGCTTTTCCCAT